>JAOXJP010297393.1:0-18436 GCA_025762735.1 Platanus orientalis | reverse complement strand
AGTTTAGGAACTTTGGCACAAAAGTTTTAAAAGGGTTTAAAACCCTATTCATGTGACAATTTTTGGCAGAATTGAATCAAGAGAAATCGTGTTTTGGACAGAAACCCACGCAAGGGCATTACTTCTTCTTCCTCTTCTACTTCTCTAATCTCTCTATCTCCTTCTTAATCCTCTACTTCTTTCTTATTCTACCTCTTCTTTCCATCTCCCTTCTCCTTCTTCCCATCATTACCTTTTCCACTATATTAATCTCCCCACAGAATTTTCTGCAACTTTCACATATCCTTCCTTGACAATCATCACTACATCTTCCAAACCCCTAAATCTTTGAACGAACCCTCTCACCAGGGGACCCTATAGCCTTGGGCAACCCACCTGGTCACAACCCCCAGATGTTAGAACCCACTCCTATTAAATAGGAGCAGGTTGGAAGGACACCAAGCGGCACTCAGGGAATCTGCACTCTTGTGGTAATTTTTTTTGTTATTTGGAGCAAGGCTGGGGCAGGGTTCTTACACTTTTGGAGAGGTCCCTAAGTCCCCTTTAAGAGGTAAGTACAGTTTATTCAAAGCCTGATTGTTCATTAGTGTGTGATCGATTCTTTGGGTGCCTATAGAAATCGGCTATGGTGCAAATACCTAGACAGATCAGATTTTAGTGCTTGTGGGCTATTATTTGGCTTTTATTTCATCAAAATTTCAGTGTGGGATTGTTATTTATTTAAACTCCAGCACATTTACTTATTGTTGGATCTGTGAGATAGCAAAATATCTCTACTTTTCTGGTTTTCCTATTGAATTTCTCCATTAAAGCACTTTTACATAATTGGGATTTTCTAGTTTATATAGCTAGAGACGTCCAAATCTTGTGAAATTCGGAGGAGAATACCCTAGAAGTCTGCCCGGAATATTCCCAGAAGCCCGAAAAATTCTGACAAGTCAGAAGGGTATTTTGGTAATTTTTCACTTTTCTGGAAAATTACGAAATTGCCAATGGGGTTCAATTTCCAGAATTGTTTATTTGTGTTATTATCTGCTATTTGAGATCTGTTGCTAATATTTTGCATATACATTGTACTTGGTTCCACATCAATAACTCACCATCTTCACACATCAGATGGTTAAAAATTATCTGATCATACTGAAATTTGATGTACTCAGTTTATCTACCAGTCCATCAAAGGAGACTTCAATAATAATAATAACAAAACATAAGGAAAAACTTTACGAGGAGGCTATTGACTCTATTCACATAGAGACAAGGGATTTAACAAACCCACAAGAAGGTTAAGAGAAATAAGAAAATAAATGCAAGGGTAGTGGATGTAGTTCACAGAAAACATAATATGGTTTGTGGAACATATTAAATGTAATACTTCTCAAAATTTCTTACCTCTCTACCAACAAAAACAAGTGCGATATCCACAGGTTGCTGAGAGTTCTCCCCTGAGCACTACAGAAAATATGCCCACTATGAGGAATTGAAGTGTACCACACTACCACATTAAACTCTTGAATTTCCCTTTTGTATTCGAGAAGAAATAAAAGAAAAACAAAATCTGAAAAGTAAAATTATTGCAGCCAATTTTAATTGAAAAAAAAAAAGGGAATACCATCAAGTTTGACCAGCCCCCTTCGGACAGAACAGACTTAGCTAAATCCTTTGGTGATATTGGACGATAATTAACAGCTTCATTCATCCCATTGTTCGAAGATCTGCAGTCACTTACGATTGAATAATAAGACAAATTAACTCACTAAGTACTACAGAAAATACTAAAGTTAGTATACCAATGTAACCACCATCAGAAGAATCTGAACTGTGTAACTGCATAAGTTAAAAAGCATGTTAAGTGAGAACTAACTCTAAATAGAATGGGTGATCAACAATTTTTACAAATTTTAGAGAAAGCGCATAATTTTTTATTTATTTACAGCAACAACCAGCAGCCCTATCCCAACTACTTGGGGTCGGCTACACGAATCCAGTTCCGCCATTCCACTCTATTTAGGGCCATATCTGCCATTAAATTACAAGCTGCCATTTCCTTTTTTACTATTTCAACCCAGGTCAATTTTGGCCTTCCTCCAGTCCTACCACCTTCAACTTGCATTGTCTCACTCCTTCTCACTGGCGCAGTCATTGGTCTTTGTTGCACATGACCAAACCATCTCAATCAACTTTCCCTCATTTTATCACTCATCGGTGCTACACCTAAGCTCCCACGAATGGATTCATTCCTAATTCTATCCTTTATTTTTTTTATCTGTGTGTGTGTGTGGAAGGGTACTGATCTTTGGTTTAGTTGGTTTAGTAAAAGAATCACACTCTTAGAAGGCACTAATGGGAAGCAAACTAATGCAGGATAGTCTTTAGAAAACTGTGATTCCTGCGGGCAATGGGCCCAATCTAGGCTAGAAGTAGCTTCAATCAGATTTACCTGATAGCTTGTTGAAGGCTGAAACTTGATCAACCAACAGCGGATAATAATCTACAACCAGCACTTGATTGAAGATCAAACACATAAAAAAGAAAGCAAGAACAAGTTGAAGAAAGTAACAGAATAGCCTCAAGCTATTTAATCTGCCATGCCCCAATATAAGAGTTAAAACTAATCTTCTATTTCATTGACCACTAAAAAGTTGGGAGCTTGGCTCCATTAAATAGAGTACAATGCTTAGTAGTTTAGAAACTACCCTTTAAAAGAAATAGAACTAACTTTTAAGAAAAAACTTCTATTCCTACTCTTTCCAATATTAGAAATATTTTATTCTCCGACCTATCTATCTTATATACCAAAAGAGTTGCTCAAAATAGAAACTAAATAAACCTATTGCTAAAACTTCCCAAAAACATATCAAATAAAACTTGCAAAAAACTCTATTCATGTAATATACTGATATCCCTTCAGTATTTTGGTCATAACTTTCCCAAATCACATCAGATTTGCGAAATCTTGGACTCGTTTGAAAGGTACTGAATAATCCCTCTAAAGACACCAAAATTTAGCCAAAGGGCAAGTCTTGACCTTGGAAATTTTGGGCTAAAAGCAAGTTATGGGATTACAATTTTATGAAAATAAAAACCTCATAAAACTAAAAACTAAACTCAATGTAGACCCCACATGATCACCCATGATCATCTAACTTCTTGTTGCTCATGGTTTCTCCTGCTTCACAAACCCTCCACACATGACTGTTTACAGAGTTTGTGATTTGCAGTCAATCTCTTTAACCTGTAGCAGTTACCAGCTTAACCATTTTGTTTGCTTTGGTAACACAAATCCTAGAGAGACAAGTATAAATCCAATCTGAAACAGAATAGGAACATAAAACACTACAACGCTCCTCTCACACTCCAAGAGCATTAGTTAAACAACAATGTGAGAAACAACAGCTTGATTGATTGTGGGACCACATGAGGTTAAAAAGGAAGTCCAATTATGCCAAGCAGTCTGGACTGCAGTTTACAGTCCTTAGTTTTGGTTTATTCTGATTTCTACTACTCTAGGGAGCAAGGGTTATTTTCGGCCATTTGGAGGATTACTTTGAGTAAGGTAGCTAGGACACGTCTAGCCTGTTTTATTGCTATTCTGGTTTAGAAACTAGTGTCCAAACGGGAGTTAGCTATGTTTTAATTAATTCCAATTAAGATGTTGAAGTTGAAATCCAACTGGATTTCTTGTGTATATACCCCATATGTACTTTGATTTGTTATTGACTGATGAATGAAAAACTCAAGGCTTGCAGCTGCTTTTCTCCAAGTGTAAAATCAGATTGTAGGTGTGATGCTTTCAACCCTGGGTAGCAACTAGTATAGCTCTAGTAGGTATCTTCTTCTTCCTCTATTTCTTCATTATTGTTTACAGTAAATTTACAGCAATGAAAATCTAGTAATCAGCACCAAAAGGTGGTGCTAATTCCATTGGATTTATCTTCTCTTCCCTCTTCTTCTATTTCTCTTATTTAGTATTTCCTGAACTTCCTGTATCATATCCTTACGTCTACTTTCTTAATATTGGATTTAAAAATTTTCAGTTTAGATCCCTATATTTGATATCCCGATGTCTCAACGTATCCTTTTTTTTCCTTTCTTATTCTCTTTTCAAAGAATTGAATCCAACCCCTTTTTTCTATTACGGCCAAAGCCATGACAGAACTCAAACTACTAGCTATTCTAAAGAATGTGCTCCTCAATAGCCTAGAAACAAAATTCTGCCTTCCATCTTCAATCCTGCAGTATGGCTAGGGTTGAAGTAAAAGATATCTCTTGCAGCAGCAGCCACCATCATCCCATTCCTCCTCTAGGGAATTAAATTGAGTGACCGGGCAGCAGTTGAGCTTTCATGACAACATGATTTGAGGATGAATATTGGTGAAGGATTTGACCAGTGAAGTGTCCTATTGCCCACTAGCAGTTTGAGTTGAAGCCTTGGGATCGTTTCCAACTAAGATGGAAAAGAGACTTATCTTGGGGGTATTGGCTTTTTATCACCAAACCTCTACTCAGAAATTATCTACAAGGTATGTCGTACGTAGCTATACCAGACTACTAGAATACCTGCAAGACCTATAAAGTGGAGAAAACAAGAGAAGAGGGGAAAACGTAGAAGATGAGAGACAGGAAGAGAATGAGAAATATGAGAGATGAGGTTAATCGTATGAGAGTGTTTTGTCTCTCCAAACGTAAGGGTATTTATTCATAAGAATTTATACACCGACACAAGTTCTATATACATACTTATAGTACGACATAAATACCCTCAAGACATACATTCCTTCACTCTCCTCGAGCTGGAGAATAGATATTGAGCATTCCAAGCTCGCTCACTATAAACATGAACTGTGCCCCACTCAGAGTCTTAGTAAAGATGTCAGCCAGCTGATCATGAGTTTGGATAAAAGGGGGTACAAATATTGCCCTTCTTGAGATGATCCTTGATAAAGTAACGATTAACCTCCACATGTTTAGTTCGATCATGTTGCACAAGATCATGGGCAATATTGATGGCAGCTTTGTTGTCACAATAGAGACTCATAGCTATATGTGAAATCTCATTTCGGATAGCAACATTTTCAACCACAATGATTCACAAATTCCATGAGCCATAGACTTGAATTCTGCTTTAGCACTTGATTTAGCTACCACAGACTTCTTCTTGCTTCTCCAAATGACCAAGTTCCCTCCAATGAGGGAACAATATCTAGATGTAGACCAACGATTTGTGAGTGATCCACCAGTCAGCACCAGTATAAATCTCAACATGATGATGACCATGTCTCTTGTATAAGAGACCCATTTCTGGACAATCCTTTAAGTATCTAAGGATCCAATATATTGCCTCCATATGATCTTGAGTTAGTGCATGCATGAATTAGATGATAACATTTACAGCATATGTGATGTCTGGTCGAGTAAGGGATAAGTAGATGAGGTGCCCCACCAAAACTATGAAATCTCCCAACATTAATACGCCTTTCATTGTCATCTTCTTTTAATCGATAATTTACCTCAATTGGTGTAGAACAAGGTTTGCAACCTTCCATGCCAGACTCTTTTAACAAATCCAACATGTACTTTCTTTGAGATAGAAAGATTCCTTGTTTAGCTTTGACAACTTCAATCCCAATAAAGTATTGTAGAGATCCAAGATCCTTAATCTCAAACTCTTTTGCTAAACTTTCTTTCAATCGTGCTACTTCAGCAATATCGTTTCCTGTGACGATAATGTCATCAACATACACTATTAAAGCAAACACCTGAAAACCCTATCTCTTTACAAACAAAATGTGATCAGCTTGAGCTTGCTTATATCCAGATTTCAACATAGCCGATCTAAATCTCTCAAATCACGCACAGGGATTACTTCAAACCATATAAATGTCTTCTTCAACTTAAAGACCTTCTCTTCAGCATACATCATATGAAAACCTGGTGGAGTGGCTATATATACTTCTTCCTCTAAGACTCCAATTAGGAAAACATTTTCACATCGAATTGAAAAAGTTGTCAGTTTTGGTTCATTGCAGGAGAGATGAGCACCCTTACTGAATTCATTTTGGCTACTGGGGAAAACGTGTCCTAGTAATCTATGCCAAATGTCTAAGTGTACCCTTTTGCGATGAGGCATGCTTTATACCTCTCCACAGACCCATCCAACTTGTCTTTAACTATGAATACCCACTTACACCCCACCAGTTTCTTTCCTTTGGGAAAAGCAACTAACTCAAGTATTGTTTTTTCCAACACCTTCATTTCCTCAACCATTGCATCCTTCCATTTTTGTTGTGCTAAGACTTCAGATACACTGCGAGGAACAGAAACAAAAGACAATACTACAGAAAAACTATGAAAAGATGATGATAAAGAGTCATAGGACACAAAATTTGACATAGGGTGTTGAGTACAAGTTCTAACACCCTTTCCTATGAGCTATGGGTAGATCCAAATCATCATGAGATGAAAAAGGAAGAGAAAGATTGTTACCTGTCTCAAGAAGTGGTTCAGAAGTTGACTTTTAGAGTGGGTCATGAGAACTCAGGTCTTCCTGTGCCTCTTCCATGTGCGTTCTTTGTTTATTTCTTCATGTATATACTTTTTTTGATGAATATACTTTCTTCATGTATATACTTGCAACTCTCCCTTGCTACCAACGCTACTACTTTTGCCATCAAATTGATACAATGGAATGGGGACAAGAATAGGAATAGGAACTGGAGTAAAGCCAGACAAATCTTCACTTGCAAACTGCTCCCCCTGAAGAATGTCCCACGAGTCAAAAAAAAATGAAGACTCAAAGAAAGTTACTTCGCGGGACATAAAGTAACGACGGGTAGGAGGATGAAAGCAGTTGTACCCTTTCTAATTCACCCCATAGCCCCAAAAAACACATTTAAATGTCTTTGGATCTAATTTGGTGCGATCAGATTTGGGTACATGGACATAATAAATACATCCAATGGTTTTGGGTGGTAAAGGGAACATGGATTAGGCAGAAAACATGATTCAACAGGGGTCTTTTGAGAAAAACTCGTGAAGACATCCGATTAATGAGGAATGCTACAGTTTGAATAGCCTCAGACTAAAATGTCCTAGGCACATCCATGGTAAATATGATTGCACGGACAATCTTTAGTAAGTGTCTATTCTTTCGTTTGTCTACCCCATTTTGCTCAGGAGTACCTGGACAAGTAGTCTAATGAATGATGCCAGAGGTATCAAGAAAAAAGAACTCTCGAGAAAGGTATTCACCACCACTATCGAGCCGCAGGATTTGATCTTTAGTGTTAAAGTGTAATAATCATACTATGGAAGAATTTGAAGGCTATAAACACATCACTTTTGCTCTCTAACATGTAAACCCAAGTAGCACGAGAACAATCATCCACAGATGTTACAAAGTATCTAAAACCAGATAAAGAATTTGTAGGAGAGGGTCCCCACATATCAGAATATACAAGAGAAAAATGAACAAAGCTTTTATTATTATTACTAAGAGGATAAACAGCCCTACAATGTTTAGTCAACTGACATGGTTCACAAAAGAAATTAGACACAGAACAAGAAAACTAATGAAACATTTTTTTCAACACAGAGAAAGACAATGATGCCAAGCGAACAACTCATCTAATCGAGAAGTAGAAATGTCTCTTTTATTACTGGTGTAGCTACTGGCAAACTAGAATGCAAAAGGTACACAGACCATCATTCTCATGCCCCAAACCAATTGTCCGCTTCGTCACCATGTCCTGAAACACACAATGAGATGAAAAAAAAGTAATATAATAGTTAAGCTCTTTTGTAATATGGCTAATAAACAACAAATTAAGAGTGAACTTAGAAACATGTAGCACAGATGACAAACATAGATCAGGGGTAATAAGAATATCCCCCTGCCCTACTATAAAAGAAAGGGAACCGTCTGCAATTTGGACCATGTCCTTCCCTAAAGAGACCTTACAAGATGAAAAGAATGATGACATACCAGTCATATGGTGGGAGGCCCCTAAATCAATAATCTAAGCTCTGTGGATTGAAGACAGAGGCAGACAAGACGGATGTAAATGTACCTGAATATGCAAAAGATGATGAAGAAACATTAGAAGGATGGTCTAGTTGGGAAACAAAGCGTCTGAATGCCCCAATCTCATCTCAAGACAAGCCCCTATCTAAAAAACTGGAAAGCATTGAAGCTGGAGGTGGTGGAGTTGGTATCTTGTTGGTGTAGTATTCACAGAATGAGCATTAAATCGACTGGTACCAAATCGGCCTCCTCCCCTACCATTACTAGATCCACGTCATGGAGAGGAACGTAGAGGGAGATCTTGTGGTCATCCATGAATATCCCAACATTGGTCCTTAGCATGCCTCAGCCTACCACAATGGTCGCACTTGAGCCAGTCTATATCATCAAAAGTGGGATTCACTCGTCCACCATGGCCACATCCTGTATTGCTACCCCGGCCACCTCTAGTAGAGGTAGAAACTAGTGTTGATTTCTCAAATAAGGCAATCACATTCATCACCCCCTGGTGTCCTTCCCTGTGTATGTGAGCATAGACCTCATTTAAGGAGGGCAAGGGATTTCTTCCAAGAAGTAGAATCCACACTTGTTCGTACTCTAGATTCAGCCCTGCCAAGAATTCAAATATTTCAATACTTTCAACATATTTCTTATACTCAATGGTATCTTTCACACAAGTCGGGCGATATGTGGCATAGTGGTCCAACTCATCCCACATTTTCCTTAAAGAAGAGTAATACATAGCAAATGGTTGATTTTTCATGCTTGAACTGAGCAATCCTCTATCGCAACTAATACACCTTAGCTGTGTGGCCCATTTGAGAATACGACTTGGCCAAGACATCCCATATTTGATGGGCTGCTTCTAGGAATAAGAAGTGGTCACTAATTTTTACTTTCATCGAATTTAACAACCAACCCATTACAGTTGCATTCTCTATCTTCCACTTTCTATAGCAAGGATCAATCTGGGGAGTTACTACCATCACACAAGTCAAGTACTCCTTGTTTGTACCTTGAATATAGATTAACACTGACTTGGACCACGTGAGATAATTGTTGCCATCAAACTTCATAGTTGTTATCTGGGGCTAAGATGTATTTCCAACTATTTGGATAGTACCTGTATCGTTGGTAGTCGATTATCCTACAATCTGGTCTGTATTCTGACTTTCTTTTGACATCTTGGAACTGGAAACACCACTACCCATGACTTGTAACAAGGAGAGACGTCAACACAGATCTAAACAACCACAACACTGACACAAAAAGCACTAGCTTCAAGATCACCTTGGTCACACGGCTACACAGCCTACAAAACATTAATAGCGAAGCTCTAAAACAATAAAAACACAAATTGGAGCCCCAACTACAAGAAATAGCATTGGAGAAGCTTCAACAACCCAATCAAAGAGATCCATCATAGTCACAATTAGTTTTTTGAGAAAAAAATTGCACAAAGCAATTGTGCACAACGTCTGACGTTAACGTGTAACCACTAAAATCAACACCACCGCTTCAAATCTCAACCAAATCAAACAAAACAACTTGTGAATGACTCCGTGAGGAAAAATGATCCATTCATTTAAGATTAATCGAAGAAAAAACTTCAGATCCGATCAGATTTGACAGATTGAGCAGATTTGGGGGTTTTTTCAAGATTTCACAAAGCCCTTCGAAAAAATACCTCCAAGCCTCTAAAAAATCTGGAAAAAAAATCACCAAAAATCCCAGGGGATTCTGATCCAAACCCTAAAGGTTTCGGCCTCTAACACATGTACGGCCTACTGACGTCAACCGTATGAACGCTAACGTCATCACTACCCTACCTACACGATGTTGTCCTAATCTTTGTTCTGATGCTCTAATACTAACTTGAATACCTGCAAGACCTGTAAGGTGGAGAAAACAAGAGGGGAAAAATGTAAAAGATGAGAGAGAAGAGAAGGAGAAATATGAGAGATGAGGATAATCATATGAGTGCTTTGCCTCTCTATACGTAATGGTATTTATTCATAAGAGTTTATACACCAACACAATGGTCTATATACATACTTATAGTATGACATAAATACCCACAAGACATACATTCCTTCAAAACTGAGTAAGCTTAAAGAAAAATGGCTCCACCATTTGAAAAGCTTGAAGACATTTTGATCAATCTGGCACTATTCTAAAGAAAATAGTTTTTTTATGCTTTGTTTGGTTCAGATTCTCAAAATCAATTGTTGATTATGAATATGGATTCTTATAATCAAATTATGAAAATTGATTTTGAAAAACCATAATTCCGTTTGGTTACCTTGTTTCTGAAAACTGGTTTTAAAATCAATAATCAGAATCTTGTTTGGCTAACCCGTTTATAAAAGTCGATTCCAAGGTTACTATCCATGTTGTTTTCTTGCTTAAGAAAGAAAGGGATCCCCAAAGACTTCACTAGGCCATAGACAAGGAAGACTATCCACATGGGAAACGTGCATAAGAGAAGCTTGGTTTCTACCACTTCTGTCACTTTGCAAAGCCTCTAGTTGTTCCTTTATTCCTCAAGATTTTGAGACTGCCATTTAATGTAGGCAGCTTTGTTCAGGAACCTGCATTCTAAGTATGTTCAGATTTCTTACAGATATAATAGGCGCACATTACATAGATGAAAGACCTGTTACCTCAAGCTATTTGTCTCAGGTAACAACTGATCGCCACCACCATGGTAGAGCTCAAAACCATTGGGAGAGTAATTGAGATGTCTTTTTAACATGGCAGCCACACAAACACATGAAGCATCTGGCGCTCCAAAGATAAAGCCATAGACTTTAATTGCAAAGCCCAATCTCTTCAGCTCCAAAGAAAAAGCAAAGCCCAATCTCCAACAAACTTTAATAGGCATTCGGTGCTCTGGTTTTCTGCAGCACATCTCCAATTCCCTTCATCAACAACAAAAACAGCCCCCAATTTACTTTCTTCAATCCTAACCCATCTGCCCTAAAAACCCACCTTGATTCAGCCTTGGAAAATGTTGGAAACCAAGCAAAAAGCGTGTTCCACATCAGCATTTCAGATTTGTCTCTGCATAATCTCCTGGAAGAAACTTGGGTTGTGCTAATGATTACGCACAGAATGAGACCATAGTTAAGCCATTTCACCAGGAAAATCTCTTGGGCTCTTTTGTTTCAAAATGGAGGATGCTGAAGCCCTTTTAGAGAAAACGAAATCTATCCCTATAGAGATGCATCAGGGCACATAGTGGAGAAAGAGAGAGAACATACAAGAGAGAAGAAATAAGAGAAGAGGTGAGAGAGAGCAGAGAACACACACACACACACACAGAGAAAACCTATAGGAGCAAAGAAACAAGAGAGGACATGAGAGAGAGAGAGCATAGATGAGGAAGAAGAGATGAGAAAGAGATTGTAGAGACGATGAAGAGATGAGATTTACGCGTACCTGGATATTGCAAAACTGAGTGAAGATCTTGCAACATAAGATTCGTTGTTGGGCCTAGAATTGTTCTATCAAAAGCTCATGCACAATTGCTTAATCGATTTCACCACCCACTCCTGCTCCCGTCTCCAATAATCAATAGAAACAGCTCCGCAACCATTTCTGATTATGAGCTCAAGCTGATTATGATTATTAACAATCAGCATTTATAATCTGAACCAAATGACCCGATTTTGCTCATAATCGATTAATGGTCACAATCGATTATGAAAATCTGAACCCAACACTACCTTAGTTGTAATAACAAACATGAATCATGATTCTGAAACCTCTTATTTGCCAAAATGAACTTACAAAATACATCTCTACCAAACACTCCTTGCAATCATGAATACCTTGTCACCTACACATTTTATTGGAAGGCAAGCAGGGTAGTGGTTAGTACGTTGCTGATTGAAGACAGATTTAGAACCCAGATGATGCGGAGCTCGAAGGAAGCAGTCCGTGGCTTCCTTGCAAAGGCAAAGGGATGATTGGTTTTGATACTTAAGGGTGTCACATTTTGTAGGGGCACTTAGGGGATAAATAGGGGGGTGGCATGATTGTAACAAGTGGCCCAACACACTGCTGGTCGTTGGGGGAGTAGGAGAAAATTTAAGTCAAAAAAATGGGCCCCACTATAGACTTGGGCAACAGCCTTGAAGAGTCCTACAATTCTTTCAAAATTGCCAAATTAGAAAAGGGATCCCAAGGGATTTTTTTCCATTCTAGTTTTAGACATTCATTGGAAGTTCTTCTTAGATGGTTAAAGGGGGGCAAATCTGTCATAGAAGTTTCTAAAATTCTAGTTGCTAAAACTACTCTAATTTGTATTCTATTAAACAGCTGCAACACCCTAAGTTTTGAAGCATTGAGTGAAGAGATTTTTCTGGCCAAGCTTGTTCATAGAGGTAGAAGTTGGACTTCTCCTTGAGAAAACCCACAGTTGAACTATGGTACCAGTAGGGGTTTGGAATCTCTGCCAGGTTTCCCCATATTTTAAACTTTTCTGAGTGACTGTTTCTCCTGTATTCTTCTATACTTTCTAGTTTCTGCTGGAACAATCTCCATTGTGTGCACTTGAAGGAGACCTGAATCATCAAGGTTGTAGACTGCCCTATGTTGATTCTGCCAGAAGCTTTCAAACCCCATTCCTGTTGATGTATATGAGTGTGTATATGGGCATAATATATAAGGGTATTTGGGTACATTGTAGATGAGTGGTATACTTGTAAATACTTAATATAACGTCTATAGTATCCCTCTAATAAAATACATTCATAGGTATGAGAGAGAAATTAGCTCTCCATACAATTTCCCCTCCTCTTCTTCTCCTTCTTCCACAAACCCTAGCTTCCTAGCACTACTCTCTACATAAATCCACTTGGTATCAAAGCCAGGTTAGGTTTTACAGCTGCTAAACCACTTTCGTTCTTCCCAGTAGACATGCTCACATCAGAAGTTTATACAATGATGTCAGCATGTGAACTCGAAATCCTTAGATCTGGATTGCTTGGACTAGCTGGGTCATTTGATTGAAAGTTTGATTCCATTTGAGTAAGATTTCAATTTTTAATAATTTATTTTGTGATTTGCGACTAATTTTTCAGATGTTGCTACTTCTTTAGATCAGGTGGGTTTCAATGGTTTTCAATCAGTCCAACTCCTTCCTGTAGGGTCGTTTTTCTCTAGGAACCTATTGGGACAGGTCTCATGTCATTAGGTTGAGATATGAATTAGTTATGAAGATTATCCCCTTTTCGAACTGACGTCCAGAGCTGCAACTCGAGTTTTGAGTTATGTTTTGGTTCGACCTTGTTGGAGAATATTTCCTATAACATGTTTATGCTATTTTATGGCTTGTGTGATGAGTTGTATAATGTCGTGTGTTGCACTTAAAGGGCCAAACTATAATTTTACTCTCCATAAGGGTAAAATTGTCATTTCACATGTTTTAAGCAGACCATAAAGTGGTTTAAGAATCTTTTATACTGAGTTAGAAGTGTAGAATCTAAATTCAACTATAAACCAGTCACGTTCTAAAGTTGTTCCAAGAACACATTTGGGATAACTTCGTGGGCACATCTGTACTAATCCCGAGTGAATTAGTGTATAAACCATATATCATTGGAAAGCTCTAGGAGTCTACTTTCCAATGCTTCAAATGGTTCATGAAACGGAGTTTCTAGAGGAAGTTATGTCTGTTTTATCGCAAGGTGTCTGACTTAGAAGTTCAGCAATCCCTGACCTGTATGTCTGACAAGTCAAAGAGATGGGGCATGTGCCTCAGGACGACTCTTGACCGGTCACCAAACCTCTGACCGGTTAAGTTTAACCTATCACCAAACTCCTGACCGGTCAGAGCTGGAAAACGCTAAAAGGTTGTGAAAATTGTTATTTTTGTCATTTAGTGATGTGGCTTTCACTCATTGTGTAATTTCGTCTTAAACACCTTCTAAACCCTAATAGACCTCATTTAGGTCATTTTGACTCATTAGAACAAAAAGATAGAGTTAAGGAGATTATAGAACTTTGGGAGAAGAAGATGGGAGTTCTTCCCCAATTGGGTAAGTTTCACTCCCAACTCTGAAAACTTTGCAAGGATAGCTTATTTTCTTTCTAGATCTTTCTAATTTCATTCTTCTAATGTTAGATTTACATCATTTTATAGAAAATAGCAGAAAGGAAAGAAGGTTCTTCTTCAAGATCTCCTTGACAAATAGAAAAACAAACTTGAGTAAATAGTTACACAAAGCTTACTTTGTTTTTGTTTGTTTTTAGGCTCGTAGAAATCTTATAATGGTAAAACCTTGAGTCTGTGAATGTTTTCTCATATGTTTGTGAAGCTCCTTGTTAGGATCTTAGAAACCCCAACTCTTGTGGTGATTTGTGATGAAATCTTGTCGATTTTTGTTAGGATCTTAGAAACCCCTAATTTCTACTAAGAAAAGTGGATTTGCATGTTATCTATATGTATTTCTTTGAAATAATGAATCTCATGCATTATGAATGCTTGTAAAGAAGGATTCTATAACTCTATAGTTTCCATGGAAGATATTGATCGATGATTTATTTGATTTTCCATGAGAAGATTATTTGGATTAGTGATGAGCATCTCTTAAATATGCTGGTTAAAGGTAATGTTAGAAGATAACTATGAAGCATATTGATTTCCATGTAATGATACTAGCATATTGTGGTGAATAAATTGCTTAGGAAACGTTATGGAATGATTCAAGTAAGATATGCTTAAAAATAGTGACTGATTGGATGACATATATGATTGAATTGTTATCTAGATCATTGCTCATGCTATGAGTATTGATTTTATGATGTTTGAAAATATATGTAGGGTTGTATGACTTCTCTCATTGATAAGGTTAAAGGATGATTTGTTCATGTTGTACATATTCTTGATCTTACTAGTATATTTATATCATGTGAACATAATTGTTTCTTACATCATGATGAAAAAACATGCTAAGTAAATGTAAGTTATGGTAAGATAGCTAAGAATGGACAATATTTAAAATGAATGAGGGATAAGAAGAATGAAATAAGATAAGTAAGAAAAATAAATACAAGTGTCTAAATAATGAATGTCTCACCATTTGAAACTAAATGATGACTAGTGTTAAATGAGAAATAAAAGCAACTAAGACGTAAAGGATAAAGAGATGGCCCTCCCATTGGAGTAATAATGCAATGGTATGATGACCCTCCCATTCGAGTGATAATGTAATGGTATGATGGCCCTCCTATTAGGGCAATAATGCAATGGTATAATGGCCCTCCTATTGGGGTAATAATGCAATGATATGATGATCCTCTCATTTAAGTAATAATACAATGATATGATGGCCCTCTCATTAGGGTAATAATCTCGTTGGGGTAATAATGCAATGATATGATAGACCCCTCCCATAGGGTATAATATAATGGCAACATTTCCACTGAGAATAGATCTCAACGGCAAAGTATGATGGTCCTTGCCATTATGGAATAATACAATGTGTCAAGATATAAAGTAATGTTAAAAGGTCCCATTATTAGGAAATGGAAAAACATGTAAGACAATAAGAAAAGTCATAAGAAAGAAAAGAAACTATGATAAGAAAGAAAAAAAAAAGTCTATAAGGAAGTAAAAACATTAAGAAAAGAAATGGAAGCCTATAAACTTCAAAAGTGAAGTAAAAATTATAAGTCATGTAAGAAATAATGTGTAAAACCAAGAATTGGAAGCACCTAAATCTCACAAATATAAGGAAGTGCATAAGATATGTAAGAATAGTGAAACTATGATAAGAAAGAAAGGAAAGCATATAAGTTTTAAAGGTAAAATAAAATTATAAGTCATGTAGAGAAAGAAAAGTACTATGACAATGAAATGGAAAATATCTAAGTTTCACAAGTAAAAAAGAAGTTCATAAGTTTTGTAAGACGAGAAAGTTTCATGGAAGGAAAACAAAGTACATAAACTATTAATGAAAATAGAAGTTCTTAATATGAATAAGTAAAGAAAATGTCAAGAAAAGAATGAAATCACATACTCTTTAAAAAGAATATCAAAGTCTGTAACATATGTATAAAAAGAAGATGTAGCCTTAAGAAAATGATAAATGAATAATATAAGGAAAACAATGAAAGCTATTTGAAGTGATAAGTAGAATTTTATAAAGTGATAAGTAGTAAAGGAACCTAAAGAATAAAAATGCTAAGTATAATGACAAGTAAGATAAAACGAACTATGTTAAACAATACAAATGGTAAGAATTTATGAATGCTATAATGTAAACAATAAATGCTAAGGTAAAGATGAATTTATAGGAATAAAAGTTGAATTCCATATGTCTCACCATGCTAATTGTCTTGTTATATCTACTAAATGCATAGGAATGATGCATGTTTACTTGAAGTAGTTTACCTATACTTATTCTTGTTGATAATGTGTGAACCATGCATGGAAACTGTTAGAAAAATGTTTGTCAGGATTACACCAAGTGTTGTGTTTTGGAAATGTTTACCATGTCATTGTATACTTATATTGTCATGCATAGTCATGCACATATAATAGCAAAATGTCATGTATAAGTAGAATCATGCATATCGTTATGCGTAGATATTAGAAGAATGTCATGTATCATGTATAAATAGAATCATGCATATTGTTATGCATAGATATGAAAAGAATGTCATGTATAAATAGAATCATGTGTATTGTCAGGCCTAGTTCCTACAAGATGAACCATGATAATGAGTATAAATCTTGTGATGACTACTAGATGATGTATGTACACTAACACATGCCTACACGCTAAAAAATGGTATGTATTTTATATAAAGATATACTCAGTATTTTTATATGGAAAGATTCGTGCTTTACTAGTCCAGTTTCATAATAGGTTTTGTGTACCTACTTACGAGCTGTGGATCTCACCCATCCATACCATTTTTCAAGTGATGTTTAGTGTAGGTACGTCGTTGGAGTGCCTAGAAGTCGAAAGGAAGGCATACGGCAAATCTTTTTTTTTAGTTGTCTCAGTTTGCTTTAGACTTTATCTTTTCATTAGACGTTATTATGGGGTTGTATTAAGTTCAAAGTTATGTACTAAAGATTTACAGTTTCATGTTTTAATTGTAAAAATGGAAAACTAGTTTTATAGAAGTTCGAAGTTATGTACTAAAGATGTACAGTTTCATGTTTTAATTGTAAGGATAGAAAACTAGTAAACTAGTTTTCTATATGGTATACGTTTATGGTTTATTTCCGTTGCACCTTTAAGATTATGGTTAGATGTGATAAATTATTATTCTACTGCTTATGGTAGTTTAGGGTTTAAGGTTAAGTTCTCCATGTAGATTACATGTTCAGGTAAAAGGCTAAAATTTATAACCAATTATGTATGGATCTAATTTATTAGTAGCCCAGATTCATGCCTAAATAAGGGTATGAAATTTGGGGACAAGTTGTGCGCATGTTTTGGTTCTACTATGGCTATTTCAAGCTTATTTGTTGTAGTTTAGTTGTTTTTTGTGCTTTTCGATCCTCGTGCATATGTGTTGCTTGTGTAGGACTGTGTAGTCCTTTATTTTGGTGAATCTTGTTGCTATTATGGATGTTTTTGGTTGAGGTCTGCAGTTTTTTCTGTGATTTGGGGTTATTCTTTGTGACTGGTGGTGTTGTGGTATTTGTTATAGGGATTTGAGCTACTGGCAGTGGTTCAATTTCTTATCTGAAGCCCTTGCAATGTGCCACTTGTTATTATGGAGCTCTGGTGTGTATTATTGTGTTTGGGACAGCAGTGTTTGTGTTCTCTAGATAACCATGTCCAAGGATAGATCAATTCCTCTCCTCTACTGACCGTTTCAGCTTTTAGCCATAGCCAAGTCCCTCAAGGCCATGATCACTCTATTACTCCTATTACTACAGTGAAATTTGATGGTACCAACTACTTGGTGTGGTCCCAATCTGCTCAATGGTCCATCATTTACTATGGCAAGTGGGGGTAAATTACTGGGAGCATTCCTGCCCTAGGCCCCTCTACCCCTCAGTTCTCTAAATGGGAGGTTGAAGATGCTCTTGTTGTTTCTTGGCTTCTCCAGTTTATGCAGTCATCGATTGGAAACACAAATCTATTTGTCGAATTTTCCAAGAAGATATGGGATACTTTTGAGAAGACATATTATGAGGTTGGTTAGCTCGCTTAGGTGTATTAGCTTCGACAACAGGTGTGGCAGATGAGGCCGGGTGATCAATCTATCATTGACTATTACTCCAACCTATGCCGGTTGTGAAAAGAGATTGATAATTATGCGGCTCTTCCAGCTCTCTGTGCCGCTAATGCTTCCAACTTTTGGAAGTTTGTTGAGGAGAGCCATGTGTTTGAGCTTATTGCAAGCATGGTTCTAAAACTCGGCCGATCCGGGTTCGGATCG
>JAOXJP010297383.1:0-18437 GCA_025762735.1 Platanus orientalis | reverse complement strand
TTTTTGGGGGTGATGTGACAGCTCCGAAAAGTGAAATGATACCTACGATGTGTCTCCTCTCACGACGTCTCACAAAGAGGGTCGTCGCAGGTGATGTGAACCCGCTAAAACCAAAACTCCATCTTCATGGGAGCTTATATTCATCGTGACAAAGGACCTAGTGGCTAGTGCTAGACCATGGCCTAGCAAAGTGGTCCACATGCCTTAAAAGAATCATTTCCCGTGGTAGCTTAGGTGGCAGCCAAGAAGAATTCTTTGTCTTCATTGTCATCTTCTTTCCATGTGACAAGTTTAACCTCAATAATCTCACGCTACGTGGCAAAAGAAAGTACTTTTTTGGGCATTTTTTAATCCTAAGTGTTTCCAATCTTGGCCAATCAATCACCAAGGCACTGTCTGGTGGCAAAGAATTTGGCCCTTTTCGTTGGAATCTCGTAAAATGTGGGGCATTGCCCATGAAGCCCAAACTATACCCACACATTTTTAAACCTTTTTTTGATGAACTTTAACGTGAAAAGTCTTGAATACAACATTGACAATGCAATGTTGGTCTGGTGGGGTCTCTTGTTAAATAGAAGACAAGGCGCCACCCAAATGCCAAAAGGACTCAACTGGCCCATTTGTCTCTTCAATAAGTGGGGCGTTGTCGTCGGCCACCCTCAACAAAGAAGAAACAATGGTAACCGTTGTCGAGCTGTTTTTGGAGAGGGAAGTATGGTCTATTGCAAACCATTGCTTTTCATATGGGATTAAACCTGACCACTCAAATAAAGAGAAGATGTCTCAACCACAAGGACATAGGGACGTTAGCCACACCATCAAACCAGATCTAATAATAACCACTTTTTCCAGCTAAAACTAATAGGAAGGTATAGTGGAGTTGGCTAGCAAGATACACATGCTTTTGTTAAGATGAGAAAAAAGGAAAATCTGCAGCTTTAATTGTTACCCTAAATTGCAAAGGAGCGATTTGCAATTTTAATTGATTAATTCCATGAATATAGTGATTTTAGAGGTTTACCTTTCTATTACGCCACAAGAAGTACACGACGATTGTAAAGATGGACTCTAATAAAATATGTATACTCTACAAAGTCTTATTCTTTAATTTAAACCTTTAGTTATTAAACCTTCCCCATGTAAGTTTTGAATTAAGATTTTTTTGGTAGGAAAATTAGTAACTATAGTTTCTAACAAATACAAAATTTATGCCAAAACAAGGTCCAATGAGTATAAATTGGATTCCGATAAAATGTGGAAATACTTTTGTTCATGTCATTTGATTATTGCTATGATACAATCAAATATTCTACATACTTCAAAATTTTTGTAAATTGTAAATTATAAGTGTACATCCTCATAAAAATTAATATTTTTGGTAAGGCATAATATTTAAAATTCACTTCAAAGTAAGTGAATCCAATAATAAAAAAATAGGATATTTTAGAGATAGTTACTCAAAGAAAGGGATTGTTATTGGAGGAAGGAAATTTTTAGGGTTTGCCAATGGTTATAATAATAATAATAATAAAACAAAAAGGTCAGACGAACCAAGTTTTAGAGACTTTTAGATATATTTTTCAACAAGTATGGGACAACAAGTCTTGAGACCTGAATATAGGAGATCAATGTGGGGGTTAAATTCCTCCACACAATCAAATGGAATGAACTACTGATTTTTTCTACTTGGTTAAACCAAGGGTAATTGACAAAGGTTTTCTTGTTGAATCTAGCTTCAGGGTAGTACTTATCAAAGACTCCAACGATCAAGTTAGTAGGGTTTTACTGAGAGAAGTGTATGAAATTTCGAGAGCTTATCTTGAGGATGAATATCCTGCTTTTTTTCATGAACTCTAATGAGGGTCTATCCCTTATCTCATGGGATTAGAGATTGGTCTATTTCAATGAATCATGGAGAGTTAGGATCTTATCCTCTGGATTCCTCGCTTGACTTGGTCTTATCAAGTTGTTTTGATAAAGCTTCTAGACGAGTTTCTTAAGTAAGTTTGGCTGGATTGTAATCTTTGACTCAAGATGAACATCTATCTTGATGTATCGAACTGTAATACCTCGCAATGCCATAAAATGGTACAAATGTAATTTTGACCTATAAGAGTAAAATTATTATTTCACATGTTTTAAATAGACCATAGAGTAGTTTATGAACCATTTGGACCAAGTTAGAAATTTAGAACCCAAGTTTGACCTTGAACCTATCAATTTCGAAGGTTATCCTAATAATGTATTTGAGATAACTTCATAGGCACATCAACACCAATCTTGAGTGAATTAGACTACAAGTTATATACCATTGGAAAGCTCTTGGAGACACTTTCCAATGTTTCAAACAATTCATGAAATGAAGTTTTTTAGAGAAAGTTATAACCATTTTACCAAAATGTGTCTAAGCTAGAAAATTTTGAAAACCCTGACCCATGTCATGAGGAGAAAGGGAATGTCCCTCTAGACATTCCCTGATTGGTCAGGCCTAGGAAAGTCCAAAAATGTGTGGGAATGAACCCCAAATGACGTGATTTACTTATATTTAACTCCCACATGTGTGAGATCTCGTTTACAAAGATTTATTATCCCTTTTAGACCTCATATGAGTCTATTATACCTCTTAGAACATAAAATATAAGGGAGAGAAAATTGGGAGATTATGAAGGAAGGAGGAAAAACTCTTTCCCAATTTAGTAAGTTCTACCCATTTTTAGGAGTTTTTGTTAGAATAGGTAATTTCCTTCCATGAACTACTTAGGTTCATGCATTTGATATTAGATATACACTAATTTATATAGAGAGTGGATTTGAAAAATTGAGGTGAAGAAGCTTGGGTAAGCAGTAAGGAATTGAAGAGTTGGTAAGTGAATCTTTCTTACTATGGTTGATATGATGCAACATTTTCTTTGAATTTCTTTGATCTTTAAAATTTGGTGATTAAATCCTTTGAAATCTTTGAAAAATCATTGGCTAAAATTTTGAATATGGTTTAATCCTTAGATCTAAACTTTTTGGTAAGTTAATCTTTCGTACTATGGGTGATGTGATGCATTTTTCTCTTTGGTTCTCTTAGATCCTTGTAGTTTGTAAGTGAATTCTTTGAAAGCTTTGGAAGTCTTTGTTTAGAACCATTGAACCATGTTAAAATTATGGATTTAAGCTTCTTTAATAACATATATTGCTTCCTAGGGTTGAGATGATGTAATTTCACTTATTAAATTCTTAGTCTATGTGACTTTGTGTGTGAATCCTTTGAAATTTCTAGAGAGCTATGCTCTAAACCATCGAATCTTACTTGATCATTGAATCCAAGCCTCATTGGTAAGTTAATCTTGCTTACTATAAGTGATATGATGAATCCCTTTCTTTGATTTTTAAATTATGTGATATTATGCATGAAATTCTTTGAGATTATTAGAAATCTTTGATTTCAATCCATTGAACCATGCTAGATCTATAAATCCTAGCTTGTTTAGTGAGTAGTTTGCTTTCTATGCTTGATATAACTCATTTCTTATTGGAATCTCTGAAAATTCTATAAATCTATGCTTAAGACCACTGAATCATGTTTGATCTTTAGATCTACACCTATTTTCTGAAAGATTATTGTTCTTAAACATTGTGTGGACTGATTTCCTTAATGAAATTCTTTAGTTCATATGAAATTGAACTTTGTCCATGTGAATCTTTGAAAATCTGTGTGAAATTATGAATCCTTTAAGATCTACACTATTAATAATCAATTTGATTGGCTTTCTTGATTTTTCCTCTGTTTAGAATAGTAAAAGTGATATTTGAATGATCTCTACAATTAGATTCATTGAAAAAATCATATGAACTTCTAAATTTCTGTAAATTTGTATTGAACTCATTGATTCTATAGAACTCTGTACTTCCTATGTGATTATGTGAACTATATGGACCATCGAATCTGATTACATGTTTTTGAATCATTGATTTATGTGAAATCTTAGTAAAATATTGCGACTTTGATCTTATGAATATGAAGTTATGTATTACCATCGAACCTAAGTGAATCACATACCTTTGAAATGATTGAACCATGACAAGACCATGCCTAATTTGTTTATGCATCATAGAACTACTTTGACTATTAAACTTATGTGAACCTTTTAACTTATTGATGTAAACCCTTTTGGACTTTGAACCTTTGACTATCTTGAGCCTCGTCACTAGGCTAAGTGTGACCTTTAAACTTTAGACATGCTCTTTGGTTCACGGACTTTTGGGCCTATTTCTGAGGCTAAACAAAAACTTAAGACCCTTCCTTAGGGTTATAACAAGGACTCAAGATCTTTTATTGGGGCTATAGATAGGACTCAAGACCCTTTATTGGGGTTATAGAGAGGACTCAAGACCCTTTCTTAGGGTTATAGCAAGGACTCAGGACCCTTCATTGGGGTTATAACAAGGACTCAAGACCCTTCCTTGGAGTTATAGTAATGACTCAAGACCTTAACCCTGGGGTTGACTAGAGCATATGAAGACTTTACATTGAGCCTTTGAATATCGACCTTTGTACCTTTGGATATTGAACTTTGGATTCTTCGAATATTGAACCATATGAACTTAGAACACTTTGATCCATATAGATTTTGAATCTTTTTGAAACAGTGAACTCTGAACACTTTAAATCATCGAACATCGGATCTTTTGAGATTAACATATGTCATCGAACTTGTGAGCTTTGATCTCTACATTGAATGATTAGTCATTTATGTTTGTACTAGCATGACTATGCTCATTACTTCGACCTCTGCTCAGTTTTATATCTACCTTTGGACATACTAGTACGTAGACTCATACTTTGCTTCATATTGTCTATAATCAGTTAGATTGCTTACAGGTTGGGACTAACTCAGCCATTTATTTTTCAGACTGGCCCTTATTGCAGGTCCTTCATTCGAGAGACTTACTATGACATCCTCAGTTTTTCTTTTATTTTTACATATATTCGGATATATTTTGGGACCCTTTATGTTGGGCCCATACTTTCAGACCAATAGATATTCATTTTCCTTACGTGTAATTTGGGTGAGAAGGCACCCCTTTTGATGTAGACAATTGACTTCTGTTGTTTTGGTGTTTTTTTGGAGATATAGTATATTTTCCGTTATGACTTTTGTTTATTGGACTATTGTGATCTATGTGACTTTGGTTTTTGCTTCCGCAATTATTGAACTTAGAATGTGATACGCTTATGTAATTTAGTGAACTCTAACTATTGAATTAAATGGACTTAAATTAATTTGGAACTGTGAATTAGTGGATTGTGAAAGTAATGATCCGAATCTAAAGTATATATGAATTCCTTATCTGAGTCTGGGTTTGGGGGCATTACATGAACTATGCGTCTTCATGTATTTGACAAGTTTGAATATTTTTTAAATTGGCTTAGCCTTTGCATGTGGTTCAAACCAACATCATGCGGGTTGGTTTAAGCTGAACCAAACTATGGGTAATCCTTTGTTGATGTTTCCACGTGTCGTCTTCCAGAGTGTGAGTTTTTTTCCCACTACAGTTGCCACCCTAGTTCCTCATTTTTTAGGGACGATGAGGAATGGGGAACTGTGTGGAATTAATTGTTCTTCTTGCCTTCGCATTAATGGGAGTGGCCTTGTGATTATGGGAATCGATTAAGGAGACCTTTCGAAATGATCTAAAGTGGCATGTAGAGAGATCTCTATTGGATTTTGAGCTTGGGAAGCGTTTTCTCTAACATGTGATTAGACAATTTCCTTACATTTTCAATGTAAGTAGAGCTGTTATTGACATAATAATGGTAATGGCCATGGTTTGAACTTTTGATGTATTTTGAACCGTTTTAACAAATGACTCTGGTGTTACGTGTGCCTTTTGGTTTCCTCAGTCTATGACTAAAAATCCCTCCCTTTCATGGTGGCTTCCATCTGCTTACTTGTATTTGAATTTTGAGTTTCACTTCTTAAAATAATGTCTACTTTCAACTATTCTTTTACTCCCAGGATTCTAGATCGGATGGTGGATATCTTGGTTGGCGACATTGCATTTGAACTAAAGACCGGGTGGTTACTGTCAAAGACTCCACCCTGGACAATGAAGAGGTTGCTGTGGCGGTGACAGAGTAGATGATCCTTCCTCGAGATAGAGAACTTCTGGAAGGACTAACAAATGAATAGGCTGTCACTTTTTTCTGTCCCTTAGTGTGAGGGTAAGTGTTCTTTTGTATCGAAGATTTTTCTCATTTCTTTCTTCTTTCTTGTTATAATGTTAGTTGTTATTGTTTATTGGCTTCCAATGCCAATGCCAAATTAGCTTGGAGTTTTTTACTTTCATAGTGCTTGTCACAGTCTATGGTAGGGGGAGAACATGGCTCTTTAGAGATTGCTGGAGGAGGACCGACAGGTGTTTGACCTCCTGCATGCTGAGCTGCGGGAGTTTCTAGATAGCTCAGGTGGCACACCGATGTTTTGGAGAGGGAGAGAGAAGAGTTGGGGACGAGGTTAATAGGTTGAGAGGGTAGCAAAGGAGGCTTGAGGAGGGGTAGGATTGTGCTACGGGTGGCCCACTAGACATTGCTATTGCTGCCCGAGGAGGGTTCCCTTTTGCATATTTTTGATCTTCTACCAACCTTGGGACATTTTTACTTTTCTTTCGTTCTTCTTCTAGCGTCTAGTCCTTCTCCTAACTTTTCTTCATTCCCTGAAGCACTAAAGGGATAATCTCTGATGTAGAAAGATATTATATGTTTTACCATATAGCTGAATGGGGTGATCCTTAATTAATATAAATAATGATCTTCCTTTTTTCCCCATTTTTTTTTGTCTTTATGCTGTTGTGCTATGATAATGGCCTGTGTTTTGTTGTTTTGACTTTTGAATAGTGGAATGAAAATTTTGGGATGTTCCTTGCTTGCTCTCTTGTCGTAGAGATTGCTTTAACTCAGTAGTCTAATGGTGTATGTTGCTTTTGTTGTGGTTAGACTTGATCTACATAACTTGACCAATGTTGGCATGGTTGACAAGTTTTGGCCTTCTCTTACTTTTTTGGAGAGCCCTTTACTCTTCCAGATGTGACTTGCTTCATGAGCTTTACATAAGGATCTGATTTTCTAACAAGTAAGACTTGTGTGCTCCACCAAATGAAGCTTGTAGCACCCGATGTTAGCACCTAATTTTGGCTTAGGGTCTAGAAGTTTCTTTCAATGGGCAACACCAACTCTCTAGAATTAACCTTAGGCATCCCTAGGAAACCAAGGCGGTTAGATAACCTCCCCTTATTAGGCTATCCCCATCAGTTTCTAATTTAGAACTCTAAACCCCCTAACTTTTCCCTAAGATCTTTGTTGGACCTGCTTTTGTCATATTTCTATCTTTCTTTTCAATCTCATTTTCTTAATGATTGTTCCAAGATCGGTCACATCTACATTAAAAATTATGATTTTATCCATCAACAAAGGTGGACCACTGAATCTCATCATGTAAGCGTTGAACAATTAATCGGATGTCATGGATGCGTCCGAAGTGGTCTACCCCAAAAATGAAGTGTTTGATCATCAAATTCCATCGTATAATGTTTCAACAAATCTTGGTCATCCATTTAGAATCTTTTGAAGTTAAATAAAAATAGACCCTAAATGTTCAATCTGGCATTATAGATGCATCCAGAGTAGTCAAAATCCTTGAAAGAGAGTGTTTGATCATCAAATTCTATTGTAGTATATTTTCAACGAATCATGGCCCTTGATGTGAAATCTTTCAAAATCTGATCATGAGGCAAATCTGATGATCGATCAGACATCATAGATGTGCTCAGAATATCCTAAAACCCTAGGATAGAGGGTTTGATTGTTTAAATATGAAAAATCAGTTAATCTTAGCCTTTGATTTGACATCTTTCAAAATTTAGGCACAGTACACATCAGATGGTCACATATCTCATAGTTAAGGGCCATGACCTCTGCACATTTTGGTTGTATACATCCTCTCTACCCTCTTCTCCAATCATTTCACTTATTAGAGATCCACCTCTCATGCCTATTCATTCGGGCCGTTAATAGTAACATGTTATGGTGACTCTAGATGACTTGCTTGCTGTTCATTTTTTTTAATCTGGAGGTCACATCAAGGTTATACTTGGGTTCATTTTTTTTAGTTGAGTCCTCAGGTGTGTAAATATGTATACATATATTATGAATTCATTCTAATACACCTCTGTATGATATATTGAGTAAGTTTATGTCATTGTACATTTTTTGTAATTAATATTTTTGCATACCACATACTTTGAATGTTTGTATTGTATGCATTTATATTTCCTTTTAATATATTTGGTTGCTTTGTTTAAATACCATATTTAGTGGATGATTTACTAGACTAGATAACTCACTTTATACGCACATGTTCACACATGCACTAATTAGTAGGATAACCCATGCGCACATGCATGCCACCTCTTTTCAAAATAAAACACACAAATGCACACACCACAAATAGAAACTTAATTTTAAACTGATTTAAGTAGTTAACTGCCTATGCGGGTGGACCGGGGTGCCTAACACCTTCCCCAATCCACAATCGAACCACTTACCTAAAATCCTTGAATCGATCAGTTTAAAATGGAGTCAAACATTTCAAAAGAATTTAAAAATATATTTTTTCCAAACATAGATGTCCAGTCACATCTTAAAAAGGGCTGGTGGTGACTCCTTGTCATCGTGGGTAAGACCCATGATGAGTGGACCCCTCTTTTTAAGAGGTCCACCCATCGTACAAAAATCGAGGTCCACACCCAATATATGGTTTTGGTTGCCTAGCAATGAGGGCTTTAATTCTCCACCAAACAAAGCTTGTAGCATACCCTATATGGGGTTTTGGTTTCCTAGCAAGTAGGGCTTTTTTGCTCCACCAAATGAAGCTTATAGTATATCCAATATGGGGTTTTAGTTTCCTAACAAGTAGGGATTTTATCCTCCACCAAACGAAGCTTGTGATCCTAATAAAAAAATGTGGCTTTCAGAGTTAAGGGTGCATAGATATTCCATAGAAGACTTTTGCTTCAACCAGACTAAAGCCTGTTATCCTAACCTGAAAGCGTTACTTTAAAAGTTAAGGGTGCCTAACTATTTTATTCTAGGACTTTTGCTTCAACTAACTGAATACTATTAGCCTAACCCAGAAGGACTACTTCTAGAGTTAGGGATGCCTAGTTGTTCCATTCTTGGACTTTTGCTTCAACCAGACTGAAGCTTGTTAGCCCACTTTTGAGTGGGTTTTAGGTCTTTGTATCTGAATGTAGAGATATGTGTTCTCTTCTTGTGACATGAGAGAGATAGTGTAAAGGAGAAAAAATAGTACTTTATAGATGTTATTTTCTCAGATGATTGGCATTCCATGGTATGGGTAGTTGTCTTCCATCCAATGTTTAGAGTTCATATGCTCTCAGGTCTTCTGCTTTTGAGATTAAGTAGGGTATTTCCTAATTTAGGCCTATCTTGTCTTGTCAATTCCTTAGTGTTTTCAAGGATTCTTCTAAAGACCAGTTCTCCTATCTAGAAACTTTGGTTCTTAACTTTCTTATTGTAACATTCCTCTACCTTCTGGTGATAGGCAACAATCCTGAGGTTGTCCAATATTGTCTTGTTGGAGGCCTTTTTTCTTCTTTCTTCTAAGAGGTCCAAACATAGAGCTATCTATTGCTCATTGTCTGGTGTATCAACGATGGAAGTTCGGAGTGTAGCTACTCCCAGTTCAGTTGGCATGATGGCTTCCATGCCATAGGCTAAAGAAAATGGAGTTTCTCCTATTGGTTATTTCTTGGTGATTTTATAGGCCTAGAGATCTCCTGGTAGCTTTTTAGCCCATTTACCTTTTACTTTTTTCAAGCGTTTCTTGAGGTTGTCCAATATTGTCTTGTTGGAGGCTTTTACTTGGCCATTAGCCTAAGAATATCTTGGGGTGGAATAATGGTTGCTGATATTGTACTATTTGCAAAAATCTCTGAACTGTCTGCCATAAAAAGATTGGCTATTATCGGTGATCAAGGCCTTGGGGATCCCAAACCTGCATATAATGTATTTCAAAACAAAATTCTTGAATTCTATTTCTCTTATCCTGATATGAGCTTCTTCTTCTATCCATTTAGTGAAGCAGTTGGTCGCCACTAAGATGTATTGCCTCTGTCCTGGGGCCTTGGGTAGTGGCCCAATAATGTCTAGTCCCTATTGCATGAATGACCATGGACTAGTGAGGGGCCTGAGTTCTTGAGTAGGGTGATGAGTCATTGATGCGTATCTTTGAAACTTATAGCATTTCTTGATGAATTATTGTGTATCATTTTGCATGTAAAGCCAACAGTAACCTTGAGTTATTTCTTTATGAGCCAGGGACCTTCCCTCAACATGATTGCCGCATGCTTCTTCATGAATCTCTTTTAGGACATACTGGGCTTGCTCGGGCCCCAATCACTTCAAGTAGGGCCCAACATAGGATCTTCTATAGAGTTGATTGTTAATGAGGACATACCCGGTTGCCTTTTGACATAACTTCCTTGATTTTTTATCTCCTTTGGGTTAGATTCCATGCTGAAGGTTTTGCATGATGGGATCCATCCAAGTGGACTTAGATTCAATTTGTTGGACATAGTCTATCCTTTTGCTTTGTGAAATGTTTGGTTTTGACAGATGCATTACTAGGATATCATGCTCATCTATAGCTTCTAATGTTAAGGCTAGATTGGAGAAAACATTATCATGATGGTTTTGCTTTCATGAGAGTTGTTGTAACTCTGTATGATGAAATTTCTTGAGTTCAGTTTATATCATTACTAGGTAAGAAGCCATTCTTGGATCTTTGACTTCATATTCTCTTTTGTTCTGCTAGACTACAAGTTATGAGTCGCTATGGATGATCAAGTACCTTGCTCCAAGATGTTGGGCTAGTTACAATCCTGTTAGAATGACTTCATCTTTTGTTTTATTGTTGAAGGCCAAAAAGCCCAATGTTATGGCTTGCTCTAAGGTATCTCCTTCTGGAGTTATAAGTATGACCCCTACATCTGCTCCCTTTGTGTTGGAGGCTCCATCCACAAAAAGCTTCCAAGTTAGAAGTGCTTTATCTTCTAAAGAGTGGCTCTCTGGTGCGAACTCAGTTAGGAAATCACCTATCCTTTTTCGGCCATCTGGGGTTGATAATGGATATGATATTCCATAGTTCTATAGCCCATTTGGTGACCCTCTTGGATAATTTCATTTTTTAAAAGATTGTTATGATATTGGGAGGCTTATAATGACAATAATAGTGTGAACTTGGAAGTATGGTTATAGCTTTCATGAAGCACTTACTAGGACAAGCGCAGTTTTTTCCAAGTATAGCATGTCTTTGCATCAAGTAGAGTCTTGCTTGTGTAGTATATTGGTCTTTGGCCCCCATCTTCCCATATTAAGACTAAGTTGATGACAACTAAGAGACTAAAATATAAAAGAATAAATTTTCTCCTAGTTGAGCCTTTGAGAACAATGAGGGAGAGACAAGATAATGTTTCAGTTGTTGAAATGTTGCTTCACAATCTTTATTACATTCAAACTTTTTTGTTTTCCCTCAGAAGTTGGAAGAAGGGCTTATATTTATCACTAGATTTGGAGATGAATCTATCTAGGGCTACAATCCTTCCAGTGAGTCTTTGTACTTCTTTAATGTTGGTGGGAGATGACATTTCAATCAAGGCTTTGATTTTGGTGATATGGGCTTTGATCCCCCTTTGAGTGACCATATATCTTAGGAACTTGCTTGAGGACACCCCAAAGGTGTATTTTGTGGCATTGAGCTTCATTTGATACTTTCTAAGAAATTGAAATCCTTCTGCAAGGAGGGAAATATGATCTTCCCTATATTGGCTCTTCCCTAGCATGACATCTACACAGCCTCCATGCTACAACCAATGTAATATTTAAAAATCTTGTTGATGAACCTCTAATAAATGGCTCCTGTATTCTTTAAATTGAAAGGCATAACTTGGTTACAGTAAAGCCCTTGTTTTGTGATGAAGGATGTTTTCTCTTAATCAAAGGGGTGCATGAGAATCTAGTTATAGCTAGAATATGCATCCATAAATGATAGGACTTTATGGCTATCCGTGGCATCTATTAGTTTGTCAATCTATGGGATTGGAAAATAGTCATTGGGGAAAACTTTGTTGAGGTCAGTGTAGTCCACATAAACCCTCCATTTTTCATTTTTTTGGGATAACCACTACGTTGGCTAGCCATTTCGGGTACTGGACCTTGTGAATGGATCCAGCTTGTAGGAGCTTATCAATTTATTGTCTGATGAAAATGTTTCATCCTGAAGCGAACCTTCTTTGTTTTTGCTTTACTAGTGGATAAGACAGATCAACATTCAACTTGTGAGTCATTACCTATGTATCTATACTTGACATATCTTCTAGAGAATATGTGAAAACATCTTTACTGCTTTTCAAAAAATGAAAAAGTTGAATATTGAATTCCTCGAGTTGATTTGCCCCAATTCGGGTAACACGGTATTGTTTCTCGAAATCTAATACTTTTTATTCATGTTCCTTTACTGTGGAGGTTTGTGGTCCCCAAGATTGATTATACTAGGTTGGGGATCCATATTGTAGTTGCTATTGATCTGGTAGAGTAAATTGCTATTACTCAGCCTTCATTGCAAGAGCGTAGCATTTCTTGGCTAATGCTTGGTCTCCTCAAACCTCCATCAGCCCTTCTAGTGTGGCGAACCTTAGGCATTGATGATAAGTGGATGGAACTACCTTCATTTTATGAATCCAACATTTCCCTAAGATTGCATTGTATAGAGAAGGTGCATCAACCACCAAAAAGTTTATCATTAGTGTGACTGGTTCAAGAGATATTATTAACTTTATCCTTCCCAAAGCTGGTGTGGGCTAACCATCACATCTAACAAAGGGAGAAGAATAAGGTTTAATGTTAGACTTTTTCAAATTCATTTGATGAAAACATAAAGAGAAAAGAATTTCTACCGAGCTACCCATATCGACCATGGTCATTCTTACTTCTGAGACAAAGATTTTGGTAGAGATATCATCATGTGGGCAATGAAAATCTTTCAAGTCCTGGTAAAAAAAGGTGATCAACCTATGGTGTGCCATCAATGATGGTTTTGGCACCATCTTGGATGTTTGGGATATATGGTACACACAACGCACTTGAGCTACTTTTCGATGATGGCTCCTTGATGCAGCTTTAGTGGCTACTCCAATCTAAGGTCCTCCATGAATGGTATGAATGATTGGATATGTTTCTTGTTGTTGTTTGGTATTGGCCACTTGTTTAGGAGGGGGCCTATCTTCTTGAGTGGGGCGTGCCCCCCGCTGGTGACCATCAATGATATAGGCTTTGAGATACCCTCGTTTGATGAGATCATCTAGCCATAGGTGGAGGGTTTTACATTCTTCTATCCTATGTCCATCGGCTTTATGATAGGCACAATGCCTAGATTAATCCTTGGTGTTCGGGTCACTCTTCATTGGTTCAGTCCATTTTAGGTATGGCTCATTCTTGATGCACTGGAGATGGCTTGGATTGACATGTTAAAAGGTGTGAATTCTCATGGAAACTTTTCCTCCATCTTTCTCTTTTAAGGTGTGAATTCTCATGGAACCTTTTCCTCCATCTTTCTCTTTTTACTTGGACTACCCTGGTTCTGGTCTTTTGCAGGACTGAGTTTAGACTGAAGATCATGTGGTGCTTTGATCACAACTGTTGCTTATTCCAAGGCCTCATCTTCTAATTTGGCATATTTCTCAACTCGGGTCAAAAGGTTGGCCATATCTTTTGCAAGCGTCTTTGTTAAATATTGGTGTAACTTGTTGGAATGCGGCAAGCTTCTCTTATAAGTTATATCAACTATCTTTTCATCACATCCTTCGATATGAGGTATCTCGGCCTAGCACATTTGTGTGTATGCTCTTAAGGGTTCTTTGTTCCCCTTCTTCATATTGAAGAGAGCATTGACATCTTTCTTTTGGCTCGAGGTACCTCATATGAGATGAGAGGATTCCTCCTCTTCATTTGTGGTTTTCTATCTTTTCCTTGTTGGTATGAGAGTGAGAAGGTTGATTGAATTCTCCTTGATCTCTTAGTGGATAGAGATGCACTCTCTGGATATATTTTATTGAGTCAGTCTCTCTATTTCTTGTAGGTACTCCTCCCTTTGATCTTTGAATTATTACTGTCATTCTTCTATTTGTGCCATGATTGCTACAACTTGAGAGGGAATGTTTGTTTTTTGGTGCTGCTCTTTTGGAACACCATTAATGCTTGCTTGAGTAGTTCTTCTATTTGGAGCCATGATAAGGAAAATTTCCTTTATATTGCAAACGTTCTCACATATGGTGCCAAACCATGGGGGGGTAAATTCCTCTACACAATCAAATGGATTGAGCTTCTGGTTTTTTTTTTTTTTTTTTGCTTGGTTAGGCTAAGGATAATTTGCGAGGGTCTTCTTATTGAATCTAGTTTTGGGGTGGCACCTGCCAAAGACTTTGAAGATCAAGTTAGTAGGGTTTTACTGAGATAAGTATATGGGATTTCGATAGCTTACCTTGAGGATGAATATCTACTTCTTTATAGACTATGAGGAGGGTCTATCCCTTATCTCATGGGATTATGGATTCGTCTATTTTAGTGAATCGTGGGGAGTTAGGATCTTATCCTTTAAACTCCTCATTTGACTCATTCTTATCAAGTTGTTTTGATAGAGCTTTCAAACGAGCTTCTTGAGCGAGTCTGACTGGATTATGATCTTTGATTCAAAATATAAGTCTGTTAAGATGCTGCATGAAGGATCACGTATCTTGACATGTCGTACTATGCGTCTACATGTATTTGACGAGTTTGAATATTTTTAGAATTGGCTTAGCCTTTGCATGTGGTTCAAACAAACATCACTTGGGTTAGTTTAAATTGAACGGAACTACAGTTAATCCGTCTTGATGTGACCACTTGTCGTCATATAGAGTGTGGGAATAATTTTTTTTGCCCACTACAATCAAGATCACAGCTTTTTAATCTAATCAAGCTCTAAAAAGTCTGAATTTAAGAAGAAACAAAAGAATATCTATAACACTACAGACTTAAATTACTTTGGTCCGATCAAGTTCACCCAAATCCAAAGAAGGATTTCAATTTTCTCTAAAGCTCAAGAGTCATGTCAATTGAAACTCATCTTCATCAACAGTTGACCGTTAATATAGAAGTTGTCCACTCAAAAGAGCTTGTAATCAAGAGAGTTGTATGACTATCAAAATAATACTTAAACTTTCTTTAATATTTCATTTCACTAAAGAATTTCACACATGAAATTTGTGCTGATAAGATCAATGGTATAAAATATTTGTTAAAATACACACACAAAAAAGAAAAGAAAAAGAAAAAAAAGAAAAAAGGAAAGAAAGAAAGATATTTGAAGGTGTTATAAGGTTATATCTCAAACAAAAATTCTAAAAGGAAATTAAAACTTAAAATAAACAACCATATAAAAAAAATCTGTCTTTATGTAAGTTGAATTAATAGGTTTCTATACATTTACGCATATACATACATAATATCCAAGATACCATCACCAGCTAGCTTTTTCTAAAACACAATTAGATTATGCATGATGTAAGATACACCAAGGTCCATAAGAGATGATAATGACATTTCTCATAAATAAAATAAATCAAAAACCAGCCAAATAAAAAACAGGCATGTTGTGGTTTTTCACTCCCTCGCATGTTCTAGCTTTTGGCTGCTGTAATAGGATCGATTATTGAGGATCCATCACTTTCACTCCGAGAGGGAATGAGGAGGAAATGGGTACCTCTCACCGCCACATTCGAAAAAAAATAAAGAAGAAAAGAAGAGTGCCCATAGCCTCACCTAGAGACTTATTCCCTACTTAGGGTCTACTTCATCGCACGTAATTCTCTGTGCCCTAAGCTCTCCGCATACACAATTGATATTTTTTAAAATTGGGACTTCTCTGGGCACTTATTTTTATTTTTATTTTTGATTTAATTCCCTTTTTTATTTTTGACATTTTAACCCTTTACACACCACATGTTAGCTTTTAATACATGTCACACATCTACAACACAGGCTGTCTTGCTAAGTTCGTAAAGTTAGTGAGTGTTGTACCAGATGCTTGGGTTGAAACCCGGCTTCCGTCTTCACCAACTAGTAAATTAACCACTAATGTTTATTTATCGAAGAAAAAAAATTGTTACTAACCGGTTTAGAATTATAAAGGGTAAACTTAGATGTAGGGTTATAGGACATGTAGAACGGGGGCAATTTATCATGTTTCTCACATGTGACTGGCTTAATGATTGTGTCATTAGTAATAGATTATCAAGGCTGATCTAATGATATGATGATGATAGGAGACTGACTGTCAGTGTAATCCTATGTATATGTGCCACAGAATGGCAATATTTTTTTTTTTTTTTTTTCTGAATTTGGTGCGTTTTTTTCAGACAGCTACTTTTTCATATGAAACACACCACTTGTCAGTCCATAGCATGCTCACATAGAATCACATACACTTTCTTTTATCACACAACATTTGTTTCAATGATGATATTATAATCATTTCTCTTTTACTTTAATGAGATAATAAGAAAAATAATCATTAACAGATCGTGCTGATTTTTGGCTAAAGATCATCTTGATTATACTGATTTTTGGCTGAGACATATTTGTTATTAGAAGAGGGATTCATTTGTTGGTACAACAATTGATGGTGGTGTCTCTACATTAGGGGTGGCAATTCATGTTTGGTCAGGTTCGTGTAATGTCAAGTTAAGGGTATACGACTATATGGGTCAACCCAAATATGATCCATTTATTAATCGGGTCAAAGAGGGTTGATTTGCTTTGACCTGAAACGCAATTATAGTGAATCCTAGCTTGCTAAATTCGTGTCTGTTTCGCAGGTTGTGTGATTAGAGGTGACAATTCATGTTGGCGAGTTGTGTTCATGTAATGTCGAGTTAAAGGTATACGATTATATTGGTCAACTTGAACATGACCCATTTATTAATCATGTCAAAGTGAATCAATCCACTTTGACCCAAAACATGATTACAGTAAACCCTAACCCACTAATTTCGTGTGATGAAATGAGTCTATTCCAAATATCCGAATAAGTGGTTTGCAAACTCCTACAAAAGCCATTGAGTCATTCAATACATGCGTTTGTTCTGGATTGATACATGGCAAAGTAAAATAACCCAAAACCCTAGATTCAAAATGCATCCTATATATTTGCGGCCCCACTACTTATTCTAAATTAACGGTTGTCATGACAGCCTCATGAGAGGTCCTTCACATGTATTCACTATTCTCAAACACTAATACAGTACATCCGAGGTTTGGTGCTTTTAAAGATTCTTCCTCTTCTTCCATCTTTTGCATCTTCAATGCATATTTTACCAATGAGCCGAGTCTGAGCTTTGTTTTAAGCTCAGTGAGTCGAGCTTGGAATTTGATGCTCATTTCTTAAGTGAGCTTGAGCCAAGTTTCACTGAGCTCACTAAGAGTTCAGCTCGTTAAAACTTTGGTTTAACTAATAAATTTATAATATATTATACATTGTGAGAATAGTAATATTCAAATAGGACAAATTAGGCTAATGGACCAGTAGGATGTTGGGTCTTTTTTGTTTTCTTCAACGTTGATTATTAACATTCATTTAAAGAGTGTAGCCAAAGATTATTCTTGATATACTTTCAATAATTGTAATTTGTCTTGGCTTTCTGTGTTTATTCCAGTCACAAAATTTTTGTCGACAAACACCCCTTGTTTTGACAACTGGATCAAAAATAAAAATGGTGAATTGATTCAATTCAAACCGGTTTTGAGGCTTAGTTTGCATGATTTGCATCATAAGGAGTGACAGATCTTGACATATATACTTTGCAATGCTGTCGGATGGAATTAAACCCATAACTCTTCTCTAGGAGAGGCGATGCCACAATAACCAATGTAAGGGGCATTGGCGTGATTCTTTTAAGTGTTGGGAAACCATGTATAACACTCTAAAATTTATTTGACTATATCTATACATAATGCATAATAAGCAATGCTTCATCATGTCCGTTCTTATCTCGTATCGAGCCCTCTTGTGGATTAACGGAATAAAGAAGATGATAACTGTGGGTGTCTTGCGCAAAAAGAAAGGAATAATGAACTCTTTTTGACCACCCATCTCATTATTGGTAAAATAAATAAACTAAAAAGTTGGCATTGAACACATACAAACGTTCTATTTGTTTGTCTTTTTCTTTAATACTCAGCTTGATTACTTTCCACTCAACCGTTTCTGTTTTATTCAATAATAGATTTCATTGGAAGAGAATTAGGTAGAAGCTTGGGGCGATATCCTTTGCGC
>JAOXJP010297363.1:0-18439 GCA_025762735.1 Platanus orientalis | reverse complement strand
GGCATCGGCCCCTCTGCGATAAATTGAGGGCCTTTACTCTTTAAGAAATTTGGCCCCGATACCTCAACAATGAAATTAGGTAAAGGCCCCTTCAGAATAACATTGATCCTCAAGGATCCCCATAATTTTGAAGCAAGCCTAATAAATCTCCCAACATGGGCCAATGAGCACATGAAACCTGAAGTCCACTCTGTCGGTAAAGCAATTCAGTGACAAGTCATCACCCTCAGGTAAGTCCATTCTTATGGAAAGCACATGAAACCTGAAGTCCGCTCTGTCGGCAAAGCAATTTGTTGATAAGTCATCACCCGCAGCTAAGTCCATTCTTGTGGCAAACACATGAAACCAGAAGTCCACTTTGTTATCAAAGAAATTTGGTGATAAGTCATCACCCCTAGTAAAGTCCATTCTTATGGCAATGTTTGATCAAAAATGATGCATCGATCATTTTCGACCTTGAAACTAGGCCGTATAAAGGTTTAGCAAAGACTTCACCTTACAGAAATGGCCAAATTTTGACATCACATATTGCCTACCGAGCATAGGCAAATGTCGATCATCATTACATTGCCTATGTAACATGACAAAACATGAATACATAGCACCAATCTCTAGAGATCTCCATGGCTTTCGGAGTTAAGCCCTAAAACTTCATGATATGCTTTACTCAGGCCACCGCAAGTTTGGTGAGGGACTCTAGGTCTTTCCTCACCAGAAATGGCCAGAACCGTGGACATGATAGATTACCTTTTGGGTACAGGCAAGTGTCAACATCATTCCACAGCCTATGTATCATGACAACCATCTTTGGAAATTGGTTGAAACAAGTATGTAGCATTTGATCCTTCATGATCTCCATGGCTTTCAGTGTAAGCCTAAAAACTTCCTGACATGCCCTGATCAGGTTGCCACAGGTTTGGTGGAGGACTCTAGGTTACCTCACCAGAAATGGTCAAAACTGTTGACATAGTAAACTGTCTACCCATGTATATACAAATGTTGACATCGTTCCATAGCCTATACACCATGACAATCATCTTTGGAAATTGATTAAAACAGATATATAGCACCGATTCTTCAGAATCTCCATGGCTTTTAAAGTAAGCCTAAAAACCTCCTAACATACCTCATGCAGCCCATATAGGTTCACTAAGTCCTGTTGGTGCCCGAATTTGTAGAAAGGCCTTCATAGATAAATAGCCTATTTGGGTGTAGGTAGGCATCATCACTTCATAGCCTGCGTATTATGCAATCCATGTTTACAGATTGGATGGTTGAAACAAATATATAGCACCGGTCCCTCAAGATCCCATGGCTATCAAAACAAGCCCAAAATGTTTCCCACAAGCCCTTTCAACAATCCCTGAACCATGAACAAATTGTTGCGTAGCATCCTGGTTATTCGAACATAGATGAATGCTACACTTCGATTCATAGACTATATATCATCTTAGTGCTAATACCTTTAGGGAGTTATGTATAATACATAGTATTGGGTTCCTTGTTATCACAACCCCCATAGCTTCCGAAGAGAGCGCAACATCTCCAGTCCCGGCTGGTCCTCTACCTACACTCTGCCGAAGTCGGGATAATTGTAAGGTATGACCCATTTGTGATGTCATTTATGAGGACGTAAATAAGCATCATAATTCAATCCATAAAGTCTATGTAATTTGTAAGGCCATAGTTGGATTGCTATCATGCTTGAAGAATCCTCCTCATAGAAAATGGGTTACTTGTGAGAAAACCCACCACTGCTTCTTGTGAAAAAGCTCATAACATTTCTTTACATGTCCAAAACAAGCCATCCTTTCAATTCAAATTTTAGCACAGCCCAGTCCTACTTTTGAACGGCTTACCTGCATCGGCCATTCCACCTAGTACTTTATTTGTCGCATGATTTACTAATGTCCACCCCATGACATTTGTTCAGCATCGAACAACTAGTAATATCACACTTTTATCCATCAAGTTTATGAAATGCTAGCTTTTATCCATAATGTTTCTTCTATTTATAGTTTAAACAACTATCAAGCTTGAGTAGTACTTTTATAGCACGGGTTACTTGTGAGAAAATCCCTTCCATAACTTCTCGAGAAATAGCGCAACAACATTTCTTTGTAAATTCTAACGGTCACCGCTCAATAGACGACCTGTTAGCACCGACCTTGGTGACGCTTGCTTATTATGACATAAGCATTGTGTTGCATTCACCTTCAAACGTTGTGTATTATACCTACTTTATCAAAGACTAGGTTGCTATCACCTAGGCAAGGCACAACACCCGATCCTACAGGATCTTGCCCTGGTTTTCAAAGATAGTCATATAAATTCTCCCTTGAACATCCCCCCACCTTGACAATGTTTAAGTGAGACAAAAATATTGTCATAGATCAATGCATAGCCTATGTAGCTATCGCTTTATAGATACGTAGCACTGACCCTCCATGGTCCCATAGCTTTTTTAGAGAGAGCGTCCAAAATCTCTCCGTGAGTCCCATAAAATACAACATTCACCTAAGTGGGATGAAGGCAATGTTATAGATCGATCCTACTATATATCATAACCGACGTAAAGCCATACATGTCTTCAAAAATGATATTTAGTGCATATGTACTATGGTTGATGTAAAATTGAGCAGTGTTCAATCATGAATACAAACATTTTCCATAAATAACATCCCTCATTGAGTCACATTAAAACTCTCAAGGACAGTCATAAAAAAATGTCCAAGCAATCAACTGCATAAATGAATCAATGATCAATCAATAAAGCAAATGCAAAACATGTCAAACATGCAAATCTTGTAAAAAATTTCAAACAACTCATGCAAGTTAAATTACTAAGCTAGCCATAAGCAAATACAAGTGCATAAGTCAGCTAAATGGTTCATGTGTTTATAGCTTTTGCATCATTGGTTTTCCGTAGTGTTTTTCACAATGTTTTTAAGTATTTTCACCCAACGTCGATGACTTACATGTCTCTTGATGCAGCATATATGCTAATAGTAACACTCGAGAAGCTAGAGAAAATGCCAGCTGCTTATGTATAACTCATGGATAGCCTATGTTTTCAAAACAAAGAAAGTCCCTCCATCGGTGAATACCCACTTCTAAAAATTGAAATGAAGGAATTTATAAAACATCAAAAAAATCTACTTTTAACCCGTGAAGGCATTTCAAAAGCAAACTCATTTCAAAACCTTGATCCAAAAGTCAAGGACCAATACAGCCTTATACCATTTTTCAAGCAAAAACAGTTTCATATTTCAAAAAACAAAACTACCCACCCAATATCCATGAGTTACATGCAAGGAAGAAACATGGTCTCTCCCAAGTCAAAATTAGGTCACTTCCTTCTTTGTTATTTGTGGCAAAGCCTCACATACCAAAGAGGGGCATCTGTCAGCACCCAAATTTTGACTTAGGTCACGTGATAGCATAAGGACAGCAAAATAGCATTTAAGCATCAAGACTCTAAGCTCCCTTGGCTTAGGAAGAGCAAACCTAGACTCTAGGAAGTTATGTATATACCCCCTGCTAGTATGCTTAATTTTATAATTTTTTCAAAACCCTCAGAGTTCCAAAATCGAGAAATCTTGCTGCTGATTTTTTTCCCAGCAACTAACGCTTGATTTTTAGTGAATTAAAAATCAGTCATTAAACAAACAGGCGTCAGGAGAAAAAGTAGGCATTGAGATCTGGGACCCACCCTAGGGAGCCTTGATTCTTCTCCAACCTCATCCCATGGCAAAATTAGCCTTTGAAGTCCATTCTTGTATATGTGCACCTCTGTGGACCCTTATTTCTATCCCAATGTCTGATTTTAAATTCAAGCATTGGAATGAATTTCAGGCCTTAAGCCTAGATTAAACCATGTTTTTCAAAAATTAAATTAAGTGTGTGTATGCCTTAGCTGTAGTACAAGGTCCCAAGAGAAACCCTGCCCCTCTGGGCCCCACTTTGGTGGCCCAAAACCCTAAGTTGGTTGTTGGTTTAATACCTAATGCCTGAATTTCTCCTGAATTAAAATTCAAACATAGAAAATGCAGGCATCAAACTAAAAAACAGGCGTTAGGCCTGTAGCAGATGATCATGTGGCCTACTTTGGGAGATTATATATCCACGTGGTCTACATCTAAGACCCCTAGGGTTACATAGTGTAATCCCAAGAAACTTCTCTTAACCTAAACCATGGGTCCCATAGTGTTGGGACCCACCAAACCACCCCAAAAGATTGCACAAAAGTGTTGATCTAATCAGCTTCCCTAATGCTTGATTTTCACCCTGAATTAAAATTTAGGCGTTGTAAAATCAGGTGTTAAGCCTAAATACAGAAAAAATAATTTCTTTCTCTTTTTCTCCCTTCTATTAAGGTTGACACCTAACCCTAAGGACCAACCAATGAGCCCTTTAAAGGGGTCCATCATCCCTCTAATGCCCTAACCCATGAGGGGTCTTCTATAATTAGAATAGGACAAAATAAAGAATAGTTTTTGGATTTTTCATGATCCAATGCCTGATTTTCACCCTGAATTAAAATTCAGGCGTTGAAAAATTAGGTGTTGAGAGTAAAATCAAGCATTGAGCTTGAGAAAAATCTAGTAAGCTTTCAATTCAACATTAACAAAGCATGGACATTGACATAAGACTAAAACTTGTATAAATGGGAGAAGCCGCCCTAAAAAGGCGGGTATTTGAGGTGCCTAACACCTTCCCCAAGTGCAACAAAATAACTCACCCTAAATCTTAGGAACACAGACCAGTGATAAGAGTTAAACCCTAGACCTTCGAGTCTAGACCCAGGAAGAGGAGGACCAATGTCTAACTCCATCGGTCAAATCCCAAGTTGGTGGCTATTCCAAACCAAAAGCCCAAATCCCTCTCTCTCGTGAGCAGAAAGAAGGGAGGATCGGCAACCAGTGAGCCAAAGTGGGCTCCCCACGTCCACACTAGTAGAACCAATTCTAGGCTTACCAAAAGAACCTTAGACCTAGAAACAAATATAAAAACCTTACAAGAAAATGAAAAGAGACTATTGAATCTTCTAGCCCAAGGAAATGAAGATTTTGAGAAAATGTTATCCATAGCCAAGGAAAGTGGTAATAGGAAAGGTATGGGGTATAAATTTGAGAGCATCTCATCACAACCTACCTATGCTAAAGTAGTTAAGAATGGCTTTGTAAAAGCCAAAACTATCACAAGCACCCCTAGACCATCCACAACATATAGAAAATTCAGATATGCTGAAAAAGGTAAGGGTATCTAGGAAGCTTCAAGTTCAAGGGGAACACCCCCCTCCTTTAGAACAGAAATAGTTGACCAAAATAGGAAGACTGGTTCCATGCAAGCACCAAGATATAACTCCCCTTCATTTGTATCCAATATTATATGCTACTATTGTGGTCTAAGAAGAATAATAAAATTTGAATGTGTTAAAAGACAAAATGACCTAAGGATCAAAAGAACCCAAGAACTAAAGAGAATTGAAAGGGAAAGAAACCGAAGAAAGATTTATTGTTTTCATAGAGTTCAAATTGCTAATCTTGAGTACAAGAAAAGATTGGAACAAACATGAGGAACCAAACACAAACAAGTTTGGGTTAAAAAATCTTGGGTCAAGAAGGATGAACTCAAGTGCTTAGTCATCCACACTACCCTTAGAGCAAGAAACATGTTGAGATGGTATCTTGACAGTGGTTACTCTAGACATAGGTTACCTTTTACCCAACTTGAGGAAACACAAGATTGGAGTGTCACCCTTGGTGATGGAAACTCAACCAAAATTGCAGGTAAAGGAACTATTAAAATACCCGAACTACATAAACTAAATCATGTAATATGTAAAAGGTCTTAAGCACAATTTGACAAGTATTAGTCAAATTTGTGACAAGGGGTATCCGGTCCTATTTGTAAGAAACAAATGTGAAATAAGAGACAAAAATAATGAGAATACAATAGCACAAGGTCTTAGAATGAGTGACAATTTATATGTGATGGAACCAAGCAAAAATAGTTCAAACACATGTCTCATGTCACAAATAGATGGGGAAAATCTTTCGCATCAAAGATTAGGTCACATAAACTTTAGAGACCTTAGAAACTTAAGTTGTAGAGAAATCATAAAAGGATTGCCTAAGTTGAACAATATAGAAAAATCAATTTGTAGTGGTTTCCAACTGGGAAAACAAACCAAAGTTCCCCACAAGAAAGTTAGTCAAATAGGAACTACTAGAACTCCTACATATGGACTTAGTTGGCCCCACAAGAACTGAAAGTGTAGGAGGAAAGAGGTATTTCTTAGCAGTAGTAGATGAATTTTCTAGATTTATATGGGTAGCTTTTCTAAGAGAAAAATTAGAAGCTTTCAATGAATTTATACATATATGTAAGAAAATGAAAACTGAAAAGGAATTAAACATTAAGAGAATAAGGAGTGACCATGGAGGTGAATTTGAAAACCAAAAATTCACTGATTGGTGCAATGAAATGGTAATTAGACATGAATTCTCCGCTCCTAAAACAACTTAACAAAATGGGGTTATTGAATGGAAGAGCAGAACTCTACTAGACATGGCTAGTGCAATGCTCACAAGCAAAAACCTTTCCAAGAGATTTTCAGCTAAAGTAGTCAGCACCACTTGCTATATCATAAGCCAAGTTTTTTGTTTTTTGAGACCCAGTACACAAGAGACAGCTTATGAAATTTAGAATTGAAGGAAACCAAATGTGAAGTACTTTAAGGTATTTGGTAGCACATGGTACATGCTTAGAGATAGAGAAAACCTAGGAAAGTTTGATTCCAAAAGCAACGAAGCCATCTTCTTTGGATACTCCACTAGAAGCTAGGCTTATAGAGTCTTCAATAAAAGAACTCACACAATTGAGGAATCAATCAACGTAGTGATTGATGATGATGGGAAGGAACTAGTTGAATCCATGGTAGTACCTCAGGATAATCAACAAAACATGGAAACCTCTTCACAAGAACCAGAATATGAGACTGACATTGAAGAAGATGAAATAATTAAGACAAGTCACAAAGAAAGTTGATTAACAAAAGAACACTCCACTGTGGATATCATAGGAAATCCAAATGATGGGAAAAAGACACATACACAAATTGAAAACATAATTAGCTATGTATGCTTTACATCCAAAGTAGAACCCCCAAAGGTTAAAGATGCTCTTGAAGATCTAAACTAGATCAATGCTATGCAAGAGGAGCTAAACTAGTTTAAAAGGAAAGATGTATGGGTTTTGACTGAAAGGCCTGAAGACAAAAATATAATAGGAACTAAATGGGTCTTTAAGAATAAACTTGATGAATATGGAACAGTTGTTAGGAACAAATCTAGACTAGTTGCCAAAGGGTATGCCTAGATTGAAGGGATAGATTTTGAAGAAACATTTGCACTAGTTTCTAGACTTAAGTCTATTTGGATCTTGTTGTCCATAGCATGCTACTTGAAATTTAAATTATATCGAATGGATGTCAAGAGCACCTTCTTGAATGGTCTATTACAAGAAGAAGTATATGTGGAACAACCTGAAGGTTTTGTGGACCCACATTTACTAGACCATGTGTACAAGCTTAAGAAAACTTTGTATGGACTGAAGCAAGGTCCTAGAGCTTGGTATGAACGCCTGACAATATTCTTGGTAGAACACCAATTTGATAGGGGGAGTGTGGATAAAACACTCTAATTAATCAAAAGGAAAGATGGTTACATACTTATTGCTCAAATCTATATGAATGACATCATTTTTTGTTCAAACAGTGAAGAGCTATCTCATGGTTTTGCCCAAATGATGAAGTCCAAATTTGAAATGAGCATGGAAGGTGAACTTAAGTTCTTTTATGGACCTCTTGTTAAATAAAACAATAATGGAATCTTTATTAATTAGTCCAAGTTTGCAAAAGAACTAGAATCCAAATTTGGATGACAAGACTGAAAACCAACCAACACACCTATTAACACTAGTGACAAGATAACCAAAGATATTGATGGTGTAGATATTGATCCGAAACTTTATAGAGGAATGAAAGGCAATCTACTTTATTTGACAGCCAATAAACCAAATATAGCTTTTAGCATTGGTGCATATGTGCTAGATATCAGGCCACACCTTAAGAATCTCATCTTAAACTAATAAAGAGAACCATCATGTATGTAAGTGGGACAGTTAGTTATGATCTATGATATCCATTTGATACCAATTTAGGGATTATCGGCTACTCTAATGCAAACTACGCTGGAAACGTAGATAATCACAAAAGTACTAGTGGTGGATATTTCTATATTGGTAATTGTTTGGTGTCTTGGCATAGCAAGAGACAAACATCCATTTCACTCCCAACTGCAAAAGCAGAATCGTAGCAGTAGACAAAACAAATGCTAAAATATTATGGATTGCCATAGGAAACCATGAACCTATTCATAGACAACACTAGTGCCATTAATATCTAAAAAAAATCCTATTCAACACTCTCGGATGAAGCATATAGACATTAGACATCACTTTATTAGAGAATTAGTGGAAGACAAAATTTTCTCGTTAGAATACATTGAAATAATAAATCAACTTGTTGACACTTTCACCAAACCTTTGGATGCAAAAAGGTTTGAATATCTAAGAGGAGATATTGGAATGTGTGAATTAAACTAACTAGATCAAATACAAACCAAAAGTTACCTAAGAGGATGGAGAATGACACATGGCACACTGGAAATTAGAAAAACAACAAAACTCAAAAACTAGGATTAGTGAACAATCCTCACCAACAGTGTAATCGGTTATGAGGGAAAAATCGGGAACATTTTTTTTAATTATAAAAAGGACGCACGACTATTCATTTTCCACTTCTTGCCACCATTGCCTTCCTCTAAAACCCTAGAGGTCTCTCTCTTGGTTGCTTCCATCTCTCATCAATTTTTTTTTTTTTATCTTTCGATTTCCAATCTTCTCAAATGGCAAGCCAAGGACGTTGCAATGTGCCTAGCTCCAACCGTGGTGATGATCGGGATCCAAAGAAACGCTCCAAAGGCTAAGCCGGTGATACAAGTGACTACAAACCATTCCATAACAAGAAGAGCCGTGATAACTATGTAAATATCTTCTCCAACTGCTCATACATCCTGGAAAGATTTGTTGAGAATGAAGTTCTGAATATGGTTCATTTCTATGAGCACACAGAGGCTCGTGGATGGTTGCCTCTTCTCCAAATGTGTGGAACTGTCCAAGATGAGGCGGTAAGAATCTTCTACTCCAATATTTTTGGTGAAAACTATGAAGACTTCACCTTTCATTCCTACTTGTATGGAACCCCCATCTCAATCAATCCCGACAACATCTCACATGCTCTCGAGATTCGAAGGGAGTTGGACCAGGCCATTCCCTTCCCTCCAAACAAACTAACCAAGGAGGAAAAGGATGATGACTATATGGATCTGCGACAAACTGAAGCAAGGCACTCTATTGGAAGAAAAATAGTTCAAACCCTTAGCCTGCTTCTTGTTTCGTATCATCTCTTACAACCTATTTCCAACAACTCACCATGTCGATATGAATGTGCATATGGCATACTAGTGGACAACATTATTGAAGGGAAACATATTGATGTTTCATCCTTGATGTGTTACATTTTGATGAAGGGGGCAGACACCAAGTATCCGAATAATAGTTTTCCCTGTCTCATAATGATTACCAAGATTTTGACAGCAAGTAGTGTTCAATTTCCATAAAAATCAAGGGTTCTGAAACAAGGAAACAATTTCAATCTTGGAAGCTTGTCCAAGATGAAGCTTGCTGAGAAAGTTGTGTTCCACCAACCCACCAAGAAGGTTGGCAAGCCCTTCAAGCCACATCCTTCTAAAGCATCCACTTCCATACCTGCCAACTTGTAGATCAGTGATGTGGTCATTGGAAATCTTGATCGTCATTTGAGGAACCATAAGAAATTGCTACAAAACTCTCTGTTCTCACTCCTGAAGATCCTTTAGTACTAGAAAACAGTGAGGACACTGAAGACGAGAATGCTTTTGATGTTGGGGAGGCTAGTGAAGAAGGAAGTGAAGATGATGGAAATGGAAGTGGGGGCAGCGATGAAGAAGAGAATGAGGAAGAATGTGTATGAAGAAGGAGATGACGACTAGACTAGTTGAACTTTTAGGAGGTTTTTTTTATAATGAACAATATGTTCACTTTATGCTAATTAGGAAAAGTATATCAATTTTTTTGTCTATGGATTGTATGTACTTAAGTCTATCTATCTAATGAAAAGCCTTTGTTTTGATTAATGGTTCTTTCTGCATAATTCATCTTTCATTTTTTTAGTCATTTACCTTTCTTGTCAACTCATGACAAAAACGGGGAGAAGAGCATTCATTTAAAACATTAAATTATTTATTGTGCCATCTGAACAACTTTTATTTATTTCTTGATAAATTTGAGATTATGCCTGATAAATTTGAGAAGGGTGTTGAGCATGATGCAGGAACGTAAATAGGCATATAACCAGGGGGGGCATGAACTACAAAGTCAAGGGGAGTACAGTTGTATTGTCTTTTAGCTGGGAAAAATTATGTGATTCAAGTTGTCAAGAGTACATGTATTCTTTAAAGATGAGACAAGTGAAACACGTGAAGATCACTCAAGTATCAAGACATGAAGGCTTCAGTGCATCTCGGGACACAACAGCTCACTGCATAAGCCAAAAAGGTAAGGAAAGGTAAGGGACGGTTATGGAACAAATAACAATTCAAAAGTTATAAGTTACAATGTTCACATCACTTATAAAGTAGCCCCACAAAATTCTATACTGTGTAGACATAAAGAAACATGAACAAACCAAATTCAGGTCTGGTGGACGATCACCACATGAATGATCACCAAAGGCCTGAATGATCATGACAGAACAAAACATTAAAAATAAAAAACTCAAGACTTTGGCACCATGGGCCTGAATGAACACCACAAAAAATTACATCAAAACAAAAACACACGAGGCTTTGGCACTATTGGTTTGAACGTTCACATAGTGAAGGATCACCACGTTGGTGATCGGTCACCAGCCGTGAACGGTCGCTAAAAATGGTGATCAGTCACTAGTGCTAGATTTAGAAATTTTTTAATTTCATTGCTGTGATCATTTGACCATTAAGTAGGGATTTTGAGCGATATTCTCATCTATAAACCCTAAGGATCATCTTAAGCAATAAAAGAGTATAAGGGTAATGTCAAGTGATTATTTTTGAAAGTCTCTCTGCAGGAGCTTCTATTTGCATTTAAAAAGAGAGTTTTATCACATCTCGGAGAGATTTCTATTGTTATCTTTCATTCTCCAAACGAAGTGTTATTAAGCTTTTGAAATACTTGAAAGCTCAAAGGAAGAGTCTGTTCAAGTTCAAACCATCTACAAGAACTCTTGAGACTATGTTGATATAGTAAGATTTGTATACTGAAGAGACAAACTTTCTACATCAACAATCATCATTTAAATACTTTCGTCGGAGACACCGAAAGCATCGATTGAGGTCCACCGGAGACACTAGACGTGTGCATACCGGGTGCAATCGAAGTCTTTCATCGGTGACACTAGAAGAAGATAAGTGTTCTAACAGAGCACTGATCAATAAGTTTTTATTGATTTTCTACTTGTAATAGTTAGTATACTGTTAATAAAAAATCAGTCAACTCAAGGACAAGCTATTCAATGGTGGATGTAGGTCTAAAGGCGGAACCACTATAAATCCTTGTGTTGTGGCTCTTTGATTTTCTACTGATTTGGTCTGCCTTAAAATTTGTTAGTCTTGGCATATGAAAATCATCCAACGTACATTATTGCTACATCATCTCAAGTAAAATCACTCATAGGGAATCTATCAGCCTTGCTCCTGCTCTACTATAGGTAACACTATAGTGCAGAACGAAGCCTCATGGTCTATCATAGGCTCATAATGGGAATTGAATAAAACACTTTAAAAAAGGGGGTAATTAATAGTATTATACTGAAATTCAAAAGACAGCCTTAAGTAAATCAAAGGAGGTGAATTTCATAACTTAGAAGGTTTTAAAAAGAATTATTGAGATCCTATTCAACACCCCCCCTCTAAGATCACACCCGGAATTTCAAGGAATGTGTGGAGTAGTGTAGGGTGAGCTAAATAAGGTGGGACAAGTGGCGATAAATGATATATCTGGAAAAGGAGTTATATGAACACCCTTTTTGACCTATGGGAAATGAACTAGCTGTAATGGATATTTAGCTCATGAACATGGACTGGGTTTAGTCATGTGCTTGGGCCTTTGTGCTTCGTGGTGTACCGTAATTTGGTGTGCTCGCGCTAGAATTTCTTATTCCCAAATCTGATTATTTTAATCAAAAACCCACCCTAGTTTAATCTGCTACTCTAAATTATCGCGATGGCAGCTAAACTTTTATCTAAGATCTCAAGGTACTTGATTGGATGATCAAGAATCAAGATTTAAGCTTTTGCAATGAAGGGTTTAGAAGTGGAGTTTTAAAATCATGGTCATCTTGATCAAGTGCCGAGGCATGTTGGATCCATCTGCGGTATTTGATTGACTATCCAATGTGTATTTTATAAGATTATAAATCGAGAACCAAGATTTTTCAAATCTTGTTATAACAAATTTTGACAATCAGACAATCTATTCCAAGGTTTCGGACCAATCTAGACATATCTATGACATCTGATTGGTTGTGTAATGCTTATACAATGACATGCAGTGGTCCCCCTTGAATGAGGGCTAAATCATAATTTTCAAATTAGACGTGGTTAACTAGGTGATAGAAGGAAGTAGGTCCCACAATGATCTTAAAAAAATCAAGGGACTGGAGTGCTAAATTAAGAAAGTATGGGAATCGCTTAAGAGTGGGAGGTCATCTAATCGACTTGGTCTATTATGATGCCTAAGGTCCATTATAGAGTCTTGGTAAAAACCATTGAAAGAAACTTCGGGACCTTGGGCCAAAATTAGGTATTGATAAAGATGTAACTCCTCATGATCACATGATGAAATTGGACTTTAATGTAAGCTTGATGGAATATAGTAGGTAACTATCCTCTTTGATGGGTGGACTAGAGTGAGGTGCCTAACAGCTTCCCTAGCCATAAGCGAGTGGCCAACCCCTAAACCCTAAATTGATCTCTAGTTAAACCATCTATGAGGGATTCACCATGTAAATGCCCTCTAGGTGTCTAATCACACCTTTTTGACTAGTGGAAACTCTAACCCCACGTGTGAGTGCAAAACCCTATATTTGGTCACACTTCATTAGATATTTAAGAAGCGATTCTCAACTTCCCAATTCATGGCCCGAATCCTTTATGGGAAAGGGTCCTGCAATCCTGTTGTGGGCTCACCCGGGTTAAGTTCAAAGGAGGGCACGTTGTGACATCATAGGTGTAGAACTCTATCCCATGTGTGCATTTTTTTTAAGGCACATGGCATTTAACCATAAAATTAATTAGATTAAGTTCATCCAAGTTGTGAATGAAAAACTTATGCATAAATATACATTTTATTACAATTTTTTTGGTGCACGTTGTGACAGTGTCTCTTTAATATAATGAAATATATTGAATTTAGTTATTTATATAATATTAATAAGGGCCACTTATGGGTGTCATGAAATGTATATCCTAATTTACACCCTCAGAAGTTAATATTTCATAAATCATTGATTAAAATGAATGCCAATAACACTCCATCTCTATTTCTTTATCTCATTCCCTTGTTCATTTATGAATAACATACTAAAAATCTTACAATAATTAAAATGATATTTCTCCCATCATCTAGTGGGAGCAATAGTGTTCTTCTAGTAAGGTGAAATATAAAAATATGTGTGTTTGGATTTGTTGAGTCATATTTAATATTGTTGTCAATCCCATGGTCAAAACTCTCATGTATCATGTATATGTCTTGTAAGTGTCCTTGCCATGTCAAGAAGAAGCCACAAGTGAAGAGGTGCAAGTGGACCAAAGACTTGAAGCCCAAAGCCCGAACATTCAAAGGTATAAATCATGCATGCATCATAAGAGTGTTGTGAGGTTGAGTGGACCAAAACATACATCTCATCATGCATGAAATAACTCTACAAAATCTCAAGGTACAAGTCCTAGAGAAGGACCAATGTGGACAATTATAAGTGCAGATTTAAGCTATCAAATCGATTGCAGTATTTGTAATCGATTACAGCTCCAATTGATTACAAATACTACAATCGATTTGGGCACTGCCTGAGACAAAAAAATAAGCCCCCGAACACTTAACCCTGTGATTGCAATTAGTTACAAAAAGGATTGCAAAAACCTAGTTTTTTAGGGTGTAATAAATTGTACAATTTGTAACCAATGACAAGTGTAACTGATTACAGAATTATGGTGAAGATTAATTGCCCATTTTAAAAGATTCCAATCCAACATAAAAGAGGGGTCCACGACCCCTATAAGAGGGAAACTTTCCCTTGAGGGCAACCACTTCAAACCATTTTAGAATGTCTAAAATTTTGCCAAAAGTGAGCCTCCTTCCTCTCTCACTGTTTTGAGCTAAAAAAGCCTACTCCTTAACTAAATATTGCTCTTTAGCTTCTCTTCTTCTCTTCCAAGTTCACATATCTATAAAGAAAATATTTTTGTGGGTTGTCCCAAGAAGAAACCCTTGTGTGGCCTAGCTCAAGGAGCTCAAGATCCAAAGCTTGAAGTGGTGTGAGTGTACTAAGGCATATTAGCTCTACAAGGAGAACTCCTACTATATGCTACTAGCAACATCAGCTAATTAAACTATGGTAATACTGTTATCTTTTGCATTCATTTACATTTATATTCATATTTGCATTGTTTTGCTTCCGTTAGAGACACCAGAAGTTTGACTACCTCCGCCGGAGACACCGGAAGTAGTACACACTCGCTGGAGACACCGAGTGTTATTGGTTAGCTTGCTTATGAGAAAGCAGTTGGGTTTTGTGTGTTTTGATTTAGGTTGTAATAGTACCTAAATGAAATATATCTAAGCTCGATGGTTAGCTTGCTCATAGCTAACATTGCTCATAACTTGTTTGTTTGAATGTTTGAGTAAGCACATTGTTGCACACACACATTTGGACTAATTTTAAGAAAATTAAAATCAATTCCAATATTGCCAAGAAATGGTAGAATAATTTAAATATCCTATTCACCCCCCTTATGATACTTTTGTAGGAATTTCAACATTTAATGGATTTTTCCAATTTTTTGTCTTCCAAGTGACATCTGGACAAATAATTAAGTTGCTTGAGTTCTTAAAAAGACCAAAAGATACTTATCAAGAACAAGTTGTTGTTAAACAATCGCAAGAATTCATAATAAAGCAATTAAAATGATTTTACAATAACTATAGAAATCAAACAATTAAATTTTTACAAATAGACTACTTTAAGTATTTGCATAGAATTAATCAAACTACTCAATATATTGTTGAAGAACACTAATCAAGACTATTGCAGAGAATTACACTAAATTAAATTAATAAAGAAATCAAATGGAAAGACCTATTTGTTTCTATTGAGGCATGCCTTGAGACACTATCCTTAACGGTATTCAAATTCCTATATTATGATGCGGAAGGGATTTGTTGACAACCTTCCTAGGATTTAACAACACCAACCTTCTTAGACCCGCACTATATAAGAAAACCCACAGTGAATGGCAATGGATGTGGTTCAAATCAAACCAACATAACTTCAAATCTTAAGAAAAATTCAAGCAAAGCTTCTGCTATGTTTTTCATAAAAATTAATTGAGAAAACAAAGAGAAATGAGAGTATAAGAGAATAGAGAGATTGTTCTAATGCCGGTAACATGAAAACGCCTTCTATTTATAGATTTTGTAGACATTAAGAATGTTTCTATAGACTCATTAGATGTCCATTGTCATGGGAAACAACATGTATTAATGTCCATGACATCTTTGGCACCTCTACATGCTTCCCTATGAACAGATCTAAAATTTTCATAATGTTCATTTTTCTCGTTTTGTGTAATTCAAACATTCAAAAATATATTCTATTGTTCGAACTACTTTGAATTTTCAAAAGTATTTTCAAGCATTTGGGCATAATATTGTTTTTACTCAGAGTTTTTCATACAATTGAAATTATTTTCAAACTTTGAATATTTGAAGATAATTTCGATCATTCGAACCCTTTTATGATTCAATATTTTGAATCTTAAATACAGCAATCCCCCACAAATTCAAAATATTAATAGGACTCAACTTGGATTTAAACCAGGCAAAACTGAATGCAATGATACCCATGTCTTTTGGACTTTGAATCGGTACTTAGGATATACATACCAAGATTTACTAGACCCTGGTAGAGTAAACTATTTTGAACAATTCTCCAATTGTGTAAATCAGCTAAATCTACAACCCACATTCAATTTTCTCAAACATTGTCATTCTTTACGGTTTAACACATTTTAGCCTTGCATCACACCTAGTTTTCATGAGTGTTGTAGTGGACTTAACCCAAGTTCTCAAAGGAAGCACCTCACTTCCACACTGCTATAGGTGAATCCATTAGGCGCAAACTACAACTCACCGTACCACCGATTTGCTATGAATTCATAAAGAGTTTAATAAAAAGAATCCCTCACTTTTATGTTGCAATTTATGCATTGTCTACACCATAGGAAAAGACTAAGAGCATATGCCCTTTTTTCAATGCTCAACGAGGTATCCTACAACTTGTTATTACCCATTTGAACCTACTTCATGGGATTTCCAATCATAAAGGTTGAGTTTCCATCGCATTTAACTCACAATTGGGCTAATCAGTCTAATCTCCTTCGATGTTTTTCTCATCACTTTTCTGTCAAGTGGTTTTTGTTAGAGGATCGGTTAGATTCGTTTCTAACTTTACAAAATTTAGTGATATAATACCATAATTCAACATTTTTCACACAACATTGTGTCTTAGATGGAAATGTCTATTCTTTCCATTGTATGTACTATTTTTGGCTCTAGCTATAGGCACTTGATTATCACACAATATAGACACCGATTGATTTGGTTCATTACATAATAGAATATCAACTAAGAAATTTCTTAGTCACTCAACTTCAACACTTTTTTTCCAAAGAAATGAACTCAACTTCCATTGTTGAGTGTTTCTCACATGTTTGTTTGGTTGATTTCCCAGAAACTACACCTCCACAAAGAGTGAAGATATATCCAGTCATTGATTTGGTATCCATTATATCAAATATCCAATTCATGTCACAGTAACCTTCAAAAACTAGAGGTATACCACTAAAACACAAGTTGTAGTCTTTAGTACCCTTTGAGTATTTAAATAATCTAACTACTATATACCAATGAATATTATTAGGGTTATGTGTATATTTACTCAATCTATCCATACCATAAGTGATATCAAGTATAGTATAGTTTGACAAATATGTTAAACTACCTATACCTATTGCAGAATCTATATGGGCTATTGGAACCCCCACATTTTCCTCAAGTGTATACTAGCATCATATGGAGTAGATATTGGACTACTATCAATAGTGTCCATATTTTCTCAACATTTTCTCCACATAGTGTGACTAATTTAATATTAGTCCACTAGAATTTCTTAGTATTTTAATTCCTAAAATTACATTTGTCTCACCTATATATTTCATGTCAAATTTTGATGAAAGAAATCTCTTAGTAGTTTTAACTACTTCTAAACCCATTCAAAATATAAAGATATCATCTACATATAGACAGCTAATCACTCCAAAATTTTCTATAAACACATATATTTGATTCATTTACTATATACCCATTTGAAGTTAGTGTTGTATCAAACTTCTCATGCCACTATTCGGGTGCTTGTTTTAGTCTATACAACGACTTTACAAGTCTACACACCTTATGTCCTTGCCCTATGATAATAACTTAAAATTGTAGTATTGTCATAATTTGAGTAGGCATTATCACATATGCTTTGCATTTATTTATGCATTTTACAAATAAATATATGAGATTTCTCAATATTTATTCTTATGCTTAAAATGGTGTATTAATTTATATCTTATTTTGTAGGAAGTTTAAAATCAACTAGCAAATCACATGGGACCCAAATCTAAGAGAAGAAACTCGCAGCTCCAAATTCGGAAGAAAATCTGGACAGAGAAATTTGAGGCATCTGTGGTATTTTGACCATAACTTTCTACCCCGATATCGGATTGAGGTAATTCAAGTTAAGTTGGAAAGCTAACAAAAAGCACTACAAATATGGATTTCACAAAGATCTCCTAATTCGAACATTTTGGAGGTCGAAATGGGCCCGTAATATGAGCCTAAAAATCTGTACGAATTTCCATCCGATAATTCTTTTTGATTCTTGTGTTTTTCTACAAGGGTGAGATATAAAAGA
>JAOXJP010297352.1:0-18440 GCA_025762735.1 Platanus orientalis | reverse complement strand
CATCATTATGCAGTATACACAGATGAAATGAGGAAGGAAATACCTGTTGTGAAGGTGAACTATTTTCATCTAGCATCAGCTGGAGATGACCCGAATGTCTTTTATAAAGAGAAAGAAAAGAAAAGACATAATCCCCTATTTGAGCCCTCAAGTTAACAATAGTTAATGGTGATATCCAATCTTTATCATGGCTTAGGGAATTATCCCACTATACCTAGTTTAATGGGTTCCCAACCTATAAAGTTAGGACAAGGAAGTGTTTATAAAAAGAATTTTGAATATAACTAAACCAAGAAAATTTGTACATAATCATTGATTTAGCCACATGCTAATCTAACTTATTTATTATCCTATCCCAATAGAATATATCAATTTTAAAAGATAATAGACATAAGAGAGATGTATAACTTCAGAATCTACCAAAACAAATCTAATAAAAGGATTCAAACCAATTGCTGTTGGGTATACCAAGCGAAAGCTTAAATTAAATTCAAGTGAGATACCTCATGAATAGCAGTGTCCATGGAAGCTACAGGACTGGAGTCTAAAAATAGTCGTCTTCCAAAAGAATAGATGTTCATAATTGCTTCAAAGATTTTGGATTTTAAGAGATCCAAGAAGCTCTATTCGGCTTTGTTATAGTAATAAAATTTGATCAAAAGAATACTCAAGTAATTCCTGTGTTGACAACAAGAAATGGGGTTAGTCCAATCATGCTCACCTATTGCTTTGCCCTTTCCAATAAAATAAGAAACACCAGAAAATAGACTGCAAACATTCAAAAGCTACATTTATGTCCAGTAGAAAACATGGGGCATCCCAGGCTGAGATTGTGGGGTGATCTTTAATTTCAGAAGCTACGATAGATAAGATATCTCAAGAGGCATGAGTTTTTGCCACACTGTATAATAGTTTTGTAACCTTAAATGGAACAAAAGGGGGCATTTGGACGGCTTTCTATCAATCTTTGCATCGAAAATTTACAAGCTTGTATTATTGCTCTTTGTATATGTTGTATTTGATGAAAATACAAAAGTAATCTAGAAAAGTTTAAAAGGGAGAGGCTCCACTCGCTGGCACTTAGCCTCCCCTATCTCTCTTTTTCATCCAATGTTTCCAACCATTGTTGAAATCTTGCATCACCAGAGCCACAAGCAGTCATGTACATTACTTCGTTCTTCACAAATTCATTTGGCCTATTCTGGCATTTTTAAACTCATCTGTTTACTTTGTATTGTCGTTCAAGTCTTGTTTGATTTCTTTTGTGGCTTCTTAACCATGCCAAGGATCCACCATTAAAGGGAAGAAGGCAAATCTACAATGAACTAGGGCTCTAAAGTTGCGTTAAGGGAGTTTGGCTGTTTGATTCAAGATGTTGTGTAATTTCAGTTGGATTAAGACGATGAGTTGGTGTAAAGTTATCTTGGTCAAGGCCTCCCAAAATTATGTAAAACTAATTAGCTTTGTCCCTGCGATGTAACAAAGCTTGGATCTAATCGTGTCTCTTACAGAACTTGCATGATTGCTAGAAATGATTGTTTGGAACACTTCTAAGGTATTAGTGTAAAATTGGTTGAGTGAATAGTTGGTTTGAATGTAATTCTCTTCTGAATAGGAAAACATAGAAATAGGCCATTCCAAAAACTCAATGATGACCATAAATCTATATTTATCTCAATCTCTAACTAGAGGTGAGGATCCGATTCGGATTTGTCTCAATTTGTAACCGCAAGGCTAAAATATCTAACAACAAATTTTAAACAATCACAAAGTTTGAGTGGGAAAGTGCGTTACTGAAGAAGACTAGGAATTTGTTTGAAAGTCATAAACAATCAACTCAAATCAGATAAATATTTACCCTGTAGATCTGTGTAGTCCTCATAGATGAGCTTTCACTATCACAAATGATCAAAGATCAACAGCCTTCATTGCATTGATTCGCCCACAAACCACTTTGCCGCATGTAGATCTGAAAAAGAAAACAAAATTTAAAAGAGGGAAAATAGAAATTTTGTTTTTAGTAGAGATAACAAAAATTTTCTTCTCTTCTTTATTTTGTTGATAAGAAGAGAAGAAGGAGAAAAAAAAAAACCTAACCTCACAAGGTGCCCACGTTCTTGATCGCTAACCTCCTCTTTCTTTCATTTTTTATCGCTCGGCATCATCCTCTTGATCCTTGCAACAACCCTAAATCAAATCCCTTATTTTTATAAACCCCAACAAAAACTCTAGCTACCAAATCCTACCTTGACGTTAGGTTTCGTCAAGAACCACAGGAGGAAGAGAATGCGGGAAAGAGGGATTGAACACGGGAAGGAGGAAGAGAAAGCGAGAAAGAGGAAAAGAGAGCAAAGAGAAAAGGGAGGGAGGTGAGAGTAGAGAGAGAGTTGGGGGAGAGAGAGAGCGAGGCGAGAGCAGAAAGAGGGAGGCGAGAGGAGAGAAAAGAGTGCGAGAAAAGGAAACAAAAACCCTTTTACCTTGTGAACGTGGGAAAAAGGGAAAAAGCCCTAAAAGGGATAGGGGTCGGTGGAGAATAGGCAGCGTTTTAGAAACGCCAAATAAATATAATATATACAACATTTTTAAAAACGCTACATTTAAGTTTATACTAAACATTGTCTATGTCCTTTTTAAGCTGACACATGACAGAAAATTATGATTTCTATATGTAGCATTGTAAAACGCTGTATAAAACTAACATAGGTAGCGCTTTTGGAAAATGCTACCTATATGTGCTTTTATAGGGTTTTATAAACGTTGTATATTCCTTCGTTCCCTTTTTGTGGCGTTTTCATTCGAAAATGCTGTATATTATTCATTTTAGGTAGCATTTTTGGAAAAACGCTGCCTAAAAATATGTTGCTAAAAACTAATTTTGTTGTAGTGTTTAGAAGTTAGGAGATGAAGAATGTAAAGAAGAATGGCTTCTGTTACCGAAGCAGATATGCAACTCAACAGTTGCTTATCCAGCAGTTCTCATTCAAGACATGCAAGGTTTTGAACCGAGTTTCCATCTGAGTTTAAAATAGTCTTAAGAGGTGGTTCAAAGACAAGCAGATGATGAAGTATATGAGCTTTGACGGCAACAATAAATTGGGATTTCCACATCAAGAAATTTTCTATGGAAAGTTTCATCGTAACTACTACAGAGAAGTTAGCAAGATTTACTGAGAATGAACCCCCAGTTGAAGAAGGTGAAGTTGTCATCAATCCAATGGTTGCAGACGAACCAGAGGAACCTGATGGAGCCAATGTGTCATCGTTGTACCCCCAGTTGAAGAAGGTGAAGTTGTCATCAACCCAATGGTTGCAGATGAACCAGAGGAACCTGATGGAGCCAATGTGGCATTCGTGGCTGGAGTTGTTTTGGCCATTTAAGGCAACAACCAGTGAAGACAGCTACGTTTTTGTGTTGCAGATCTGAGAATGGAATCTTAGAGAGCCGATCTGTGTTGCAGAACAGAAAGATCTGAAGAACTTCAAGACGGAAAGTGTCCAATTAAAAATTCTTCACAAAAATATTTGAGCAGCGGAAGAGAAAAAAACAAAACAGATCACAGCCTGAGCCTCTCCGGATCTGATACCATGAAGAATGCTTTGAAGAAAAGAAATAGAGTGAAAACAAGAAGAAAGTAGAGAGAGAGAGAGGATGAAGACGATGTCTCAGAAAGAGAAAGATGGCCAGCGCACCTCCCGGTGCCTGCCTCTGTCTGTATATATAGCACTATAAGCAAAACCTTTTTACATCAGAAGATTCTAACTGATAACTAATCCTAATTGTTACAGCTATTTATAGGACCTTTAAGCACCCTAACCACTTGTTTGACATGTAACATATTGTAGCGTATGCTTCATCACCTTAAACAAGTCCAACGACCCATGATAAAACAAGCTATATCTATAAAGATCAATTATATCTAATTACCTTTTAATTGTATAATGTAATATGCCATACCTGTATGTATTATATATAAAACATTAAATGAGCCAAGTGCATCTTAACTCATGGTTGCTTAGCTAAATAATCTAAATTGGAGTCTCAGGCACAACTTTGCGATCTTGAAATAATGTTAAAGCTTGACTCATTGACATTTCTATAAGAAAGCAATATTTTGAGTTTTGATACAAACACAAACAACAAAATAGTATATGTTGAGACTAAAGTCCAAAATAAGGAATTCTTCTCGCATGTCACCTCCAATAGAGAGATATCATGGCATTAGGTACCTAGGACATGACACAGGCCTGGCAAAAGTGAGCTTTGATCACATCTAATCTTGGAACTATAGATTTTGAAGGAAAGAATGGTTTGTCTAATCCAAAGACTGGGGAAAATCCATTACAACTCTAGACAGTTTGGTCTACCAAAGTTTCAGCCTCGAGTAATATCATTTTATTCTGTTTGAAACTTGAAGTATACTATTCTTTCTTGGGTTTTCTGAGTTCTCTAAATTTCTTAAATCCTTTTACTTATACCTCAGTAATACTAAGCATTACTCCAAGAAAACCTCACTTATATTCATGATGTATTGATACTCTTATTTTATTTGAAATGCCTCTTTGAATCTGACCAAGGTTGCACTCAATTGGTACTCAAATCAACAGATCATTAGGCTGCCCATATCACTAGGTGTTTAGCTTTTGAACTCATGTGTTTAAGGTTCCAAAGAAAATTCAGCATGAGTCAACAACCATGTTTGATCTTCTGCATTGAAAGAGGGAAAATCCAACCATAGTGAATATGTTTGAATCACTGCATTTTGATTATTATATTTGGCATTGGTCCAATAGTCATGTTTCGGTCGTTGTGTTTTGATTTTGTCACTGTTTCTACCTGCCCTCTTAGCTTTTAAAGACCCTCAATACCATACTTCACTTTCATGATTGTGATTTAACATTTTTATGTTGAAGTTTAGTGGTCATGATATCAACATTCTGAAGAAGCTTCTTCTCCTCAAGCTCCATATTCTCCAATCATTCTTGAATTTAAGTTTCTTTGGCCATGGGCTGGATTCAGAGTACTCCTCTAATATCATATGTCAGGGCGTGTGCCATAGCCTTATCAACAATCAAAAAGATTCAGAAAAAAAACCAAGTAATCTCTTTGAGGATTAACTTCTAATAACATATAAAAGCCAATATAAATGTTACCAAATTATTTTCATGGGTCTGAATTATAAAGATACACTACTCTGTAGGATTTTAAAGGTAGTAGCACCAGCAGGTATGACATAAAGCAACAGCAGCAGTAAACCTCGATTTCCAACAACCCATACAAACATAGAAAAACATAAATACTAGGAGATCTCAATATAGAACTGTAGCAACTATGAAGGCAAATAGTAACAAAAATGGAATATCTTTCTTGGTCGCAACAAATAAAACAATTATATTTGGCCCCTTAAGATGTCACAGGATAGGAAACATGGATATTAATATTAGCACTTTAATATCTGGTGCTGATATGTTTTTGCATGATGTCTCAGAAGATTATTCAAACCCAGATACACTAAGGTCCTCTCTTTGTCTCCACCCCCTTCCCCCCATCCTTTTTTTGGAAGACGTGCACAATTCACTTTGAAAATAATAAATTATTAGATTGGAATGTGAGACACATGATTCGGCTATTAGTGTCTAACAAGGATAATTAGATTGCTAGATCATAATCAATTATGCATATCTACTAACGTAATCTTTTCCATGGATGACTGATTTTGAGCAAACAAGTTCTAGAGGTATCTAATCTATACTAAAACAGAGCAATTCAAAGTTCCCTTTCTCTCATCCAGCTGGTGCCAGCTGGCACATCTATTTGCAAGGGAAATGCCATATTGGTCATATCTCTCATCCAGCTGGCACCAGCTGACACCTCTCTTTGCAAAGAAAATGCCACGTTGGCCAGTCATTTCTTCTCTACTCAACGAGAGCAATTCCTCCTTCAACTCACCACTTTCAAAGGGGCCTATACAAGCTGACCTAGCAAGTAAAACAAGAACTAGATTTAGTTAAATTAGGTTTGGAAACTCCTAAGAGTACTTGCCATAGAAAAGAGTGAAGCAAAATTTTACATGTCACAGATGATACCAACCCTATAAAAGGACTTCGTTTTCGGGATAGTTAGAAGGTTTCTAATAGATAATTAGGATCACTTCAATTTAGGTTATAGACTAATTTTTAACTTCCATCATGCATGTGAACCAAAAGGAGATGAATGGAATAGGAAACCATTCAACCATATAGCAGTTCAATTGGATTTCATTCTCATCACTAATGAGTCAAGAAACAAGAGAAAAGAAACATCAATGGTTTCCATAGACTCAATACTATCTCCAAAACAGATATAGAATTACCCATCCGTTGACACACTCCCTCTTTGACAAGTGCGTCCATTCGCCTGCCTCTCTCTCTTGGTTTTGAACTGCTGATTTCCAATAATTAGTTTTTGATCTGTGTGATGCAGTGAAAACACACAGCATGTTCAATGTACTCTAAACTATAAATACAAACAACAAAATGCTTCTATTATGAAGATTTCTTATTATTCTTAGTTTTTTTATGACATAACGTTTGTGTATAGGTATTTTGCATAATATTTTTCAGTTTGATATGGTGAGGCAGTTTTGTATTTACTGTTAGCTGAAATTTAATTACTTCGATTTTACTTCATGCAATGCAGCGAGGATCAAGGCTTTTGAAACCCAAACCAATCCTAAGACTAAGCTATCGAACCAACTCAAGGATCTCAAGTCTGAACGTAATTGGTTCAAGTGGCTCAGGTCAGATTCATATAATGTATAATTTCAAATACTTGAGATTTGATATATGTCTCAGATGATTTTTTTTTTCCTTTTATTCTATGCTTTGAAAACGACTGCAAATAAGAGAGATAACTATGTAATTGTCGGGATTTAAATGTCTTAAGACCCAGTTTTGAGGCATGCCTACTAGCTTCAGCTTATCTTCTTTTTTCAGAATGAGAAAAAAGAACTTTATTAAAGAAAAAAGGAAAAAAAATGAAGATGCCAGCTTGCTATGTTGGTAAAGTCTGTGGGTGTCGTACCCCAGACCTAGGTTCAAAACCAGTCTTCACCAATATTTACCGATCAAAAAAAAAAAAAAAAAAAAAGGAAAAACAAAGCAGAGGATTGGTTCATTGACAACCAATATGTTTGAATATACCAAAATGAATTTTCTTTTACCATGGGTGGGTCTAGGGTTATATGCTTCTTTTTAGGGGGAGAAAAACTTTAGATTGTGGAGATGATGGGAGTGTGCTACGTGTTTTCAGATTTTGTGGCAAGGGTCTTCAATTCTATTCATGTTTGTGCTAGCGAGCTCAGGTTCCATGGCTGTAGAAGTAGTTTTTTTGGCTTATGTTTAGTTAAACCTGAAACTATTCTAGAATCAAAGAGTGAGTCTTGGTTGTCAATATAGAACAACAATTGTTAGATACCTGGCTCTACACCAGTCCTGCTCTTTTTCTTGGAAATATTGGTAGGTTCTCATGGAATCTTTTTCACGTCAGTAGCCAGATTAGGTTGAAGTCTGTTTCACCACGATAAAGAAAGAATGTCTTTGAAATTTATATTTGGAGTGAATTTCAATAAGGTTTGTACAATTTAGATTGGGAACGAATTCTTCATTGATTTTATGGACTATAGGTACCCTCTTGAATTTGTTCTCCTCTCATAAACAATTTTGTATCTCACATTATGCCAATTACTATAATGAATGTTTTAGAATAGTGCATTTTATAGTTTTATCTATTGCATTATTTATTGCATGATTTTCTCAACTTGGCAATGTTAGACTATTGGGGTTCCCATGTAACCATAAGATGAAAACAAAAACTTCTTGATTGGATGTTATGTCAGTGAATACGGCTTTCCATGAGAATGCTGGTGTATTTTTACCTAGGAAAAGAAAAGGTTTGAGAGCTTAGGTAGAACGAATTGGATCCTCCAAGGGGTGAGATAACCTTAAGAGTAAGAAAGAAATATCCTTTAGTCGGGATGAAATCGTATGCGCCACACCCCCTGATGGGACTCGGGGGGCAGAATCAATTCACTTTTTGGGGGTTTTTGATTCCCCCTCCTGAGTGTCCCATAGGGAGGGTGTCGCACTTGATATCAGACCCCTTTATTCATGGTGACGTGTCTTGGTGTTTGCATTTCTAGCATTCTGCACAAAGATGACTGAAGTAATTTTCCATGGCCTATGACTATGTTTTCTAATGAAATTTTTGAACTTGGTCAACACTAAAATTTCTCTTATGTTAAAGGCTTTCGACTATTTGATATGTTGGAATTTTGACCTGTTGTATAGACTTGATTCTCACTTAACTATGTAAGCTAATGTTGTTTGGGGGATCCCAAAGCATGCTTTAGGAATCTAAATATGATTATGGATCCTAATTTAGCCATCATAAATTTTATAAATATAAATTTATATTAAGACCTGTATGTCTATATATATATATATATAATTGGATACTTACCACTCTATATTTACGTGCATATATGTTTTAAGTCTACAATGAAATCTCTATACGAAATTTCGGTTGTACTGGCTTAGTGAGCCATATTTACGAATCTTACATTAGTAATGATGCTAGAATCGGATGTTAGTTGGAATGGTTGCTTATTAGTGTATAGGAAGTGTCTACATAGTTAAATGTTTATTGCCTAATTATTCATTCTTAGATCTTCTATTGACATATATCTACTTTTTTTTGTACCAGGGTCAATGGCACGATGAATTTGATGCACATGGGATAGATTGCAAGAGTTTTAGATGGGGATTGGATCAACGTTAATTCAAACTTTGTATTATTTTAATTTTGTATATGTATTGTAAAACTTGGTTTCATTTCAATGAAAGTAATTAATTTTATTTTTGTTGGCATTTAAGTCTTTGAATATGATGGATTTAACAGGTTTACAACAAAGTAAATATACAGATTTACAGGTGTACAGGTGCAGGTTTAAAAAAGAGTATAGAATGTTGTCTATAGTGACGAACTTTAGACAACGTTTTTTAAAAGATGTGTCAATTTGCATCGGCAAAAGTCATACCCTTTAGACAGCTCAATACAGTGTTTAAAAACGCTGTCTATAGTTAAACACTGTTATAGACATCATTTTTTAAACATGGTAAAATGCCTTTTTTGTTGTAGTGAAAATCTCATTCTCTTCTTCTCTCTTCTTTATTTTATGTGTATTTGCTTAATTTATAATTTGTGTAACAAGGTTTAATCAGTGGTTTAATTTGTTGTCCTAAACAATGGTAGTAGTAATTAACAAACTTTCTAAGGAAGATTTGTAGTGAAAGTCCTCACCACTTAAAATAATAAATTAGCTTCTAAAGTTAGGCAATTTTCACAGCATGTTTCAGCCTTAAGGAAACGAAATTTGGCATTACAAATTTCTAGCACACTCGGTGGGACTTCTCTTTCTTCTCATGTTTCTTCTTGTTCCATTGTAGTAATGGGCATCTTGTCATTTATAGGATTCCCAATAGTAACCGTGGGAACACTCTCTTACACTTGGTGAGATACTACTACCGTCCCTACATGGAACGAAGAACTTGGGCTGAGTTGGTTTCATCATCGCAATCAACTAGCTACTTAACTATTCTAGCATGCCCCCTTCCTCTAGGAGGATTAATTTTTCCTACACAACCACCTAAGACTGAGGTTACATGCCCCATCCCTTCAAGAAGAATGATCTTGTCCCCTTTATTCCTAAAACAAGCAATTCCCATTCCCCTTGAGGCCAGTGTATTTGTTATTGATGAGCCAAATATCCTTAGAGGTGTGAAGCTCATTTCTACTTCACAGTTTCATACGAACCAAGGGATTATGTTGCTCAAAATTTTGAAAAGAGCTAGATAGGAAGCACCATTAACACAAGTTAGATGGGTCATCAAACTTGGGCCAAATTCTTAAAGAATGGCACTTGAAAATACTACAAAAGTGTTGGAAATAACCTATCTGTGACAAAGAAATAGCAATCACGATTCAAAAAAATCAATTGCGAATCATCATCTTGGCTAAGAAAACTGCATCGTGGTTATCTAAAAATATACTTGTGAGTAATGAGTTCTAGTCACCAAACAAGGACAATGAAAAATCCAAAATGCCCCTGAAGGACATTCTAAACTAGAACAAAATAAGACCAATGCTATCATTAACCAAGAATAATTATAAAAGGCCAAAAAATAAGAAATTTCTTAAGAAGGGCTTGACCAATGTAGAAAGGAAATTCCAAGAGGAAAAGAGGAAGGGATCTTCGCCACCAAGATCCTTAGGGTCCTCTAAAAACAACATCAAACCGAGGTTAAAGTGGAATTCAAAAACTCCATATTGCTGACTAGGTTTTAACCCTTGTGAACATGCATGCATGATACTGAGGGAAATGGCTAAGGGACTGGTCATATGAACTCTCCTAAGGTAAAACAGAAACACAAAGCCTCCATAGTCGCCAAAGGATCCTTAGGTGCAGATCATACTCTAATTGTGAATGACATTTCATTCGTAAATCATGAATTACTCTTCAATCGTGGAATACATGACAATCATAGATCAGAGCCCCCTATTTGTGATTAACAACAAGAAAATGAATAATGTTGCATAGAGATAAAGAGCTCAAATGCAGAAAGTCTCATAAACCCAAGCTAAGATTGGGGGCATCTACAACCATGCCAAGTCATCTTAGGTCCATCCTCAAAGGTAGTATCCATCTCTCCCTTCTCAAACAAATGAGTAGATAGGCTATATGCCCTATGTAGGAAAAGGAAGGCTCTTAATGCTGGATCAACCAGCTCACACTGCAATAATGACCATAGGTGCCAAGCCTAGTGACAAGAAGGGAGGCCCTCCAAAGAGACCCCTACTCCATGTACCACTTGACCTTTAGTCATAAATGATGTTAGGATGAAAACAAGGAGCCAGGCCGAGGAAACAGCCAAGGTTATGACCTCTTAACATGGGTGCTAATCCCAACCCTCTCTTCAAGGAGGAGGAATTTCTCATGTTGCCATAGAATGTAGCAAAGCTATTGGACTTGTTGTTAATATAATAACTACATCACCAGCTATTCATGGACTTGTAGAAGATCAACAAATGGTTGACCCACCGCCTCTTCTATGGGAATCACATGAAAGGACCTCATAAACTATAGAGGATTTGGATCAATATTCTAGTGACCATGAGAAGGTGCATTTGAGTTGAAAAGAGATTGTTAAGAAGCTGAACAAGCGGGACCTCCTTATGGCAGAACAAATAACTCGGATTACTGAACTTAATGGTAGGTGAGATTTTTTATTAACCACAACATCAATAGGATACCATCAACCTCATCAAGGTAGGGGGTCGGACCCTCAAGATTAGCCAGATAGGCCTTTCAAAGTCATAAAGTAAAGACAAGACTAGGGGAAATTCCTTCCACTTCTACAGGGGAAATACCAAGATACTTCCTAGATTATGTGCAAGCATCCATGCCGAGGGAAACTCCCTCATATAGAGATATCCCAACTACCTTTCCTCCTCCAAGGTCCATACCATAGGGATAGTACTAGAAGGGAATGCTACACATGGGATTCTTATCTATATGTCCCGCCTCAAAATGCATATGGATCACCTCTGCTACCTTCTCTAGTACAAGTTTAGCCACCTTTGGTTATTTTAGGAGTTAAGCAACCAAAAAGGCTCACCCTCAAGGTCCATACTGTAGTGCAGCCATATCCCACCTCTGTCAACTACATACCATTCCCTCAAGTTTTTTACTAGTCATAGTTTAGAATGTTTGACGGTTTAGCTGACCAAAAACAACACATTGCATAATTTAAGTCCAAATGTGACCCCATACAATACCAAGGCAAGCTACTTCTCAAGTTATTTCTGTAGTCACTTTATGGCACGACATTTGTTTGGTACTCCAACACCATGAAAAGGGAGTTCATCAATCAATTCTAAAGTGCACACAAGACTATTGGCACCACAAAACTAGTCGATGATAAAAAAAAAAATGGATGGAGAACTATTGGTAGACTACATCAACAAATGGAGGAATCCCACATATTTTTGCTAGTAAAATTTCACCCCATAGGAACTCATTCTCATGTGCCTTAACAACTTGCAATATGAGCTCTCCATGAACCTTACTCCCCATAATTTCTTAGGGTTTGATGACCTAATATCTAAAGCTCACGATTTTGAAAAGAAGATCATGGAGAACAAATGAAAAGGGAGTAAACCAGCAGTTAATAAAGTAGAGGCCATTGTAGTTGGAAAATAGAAACAAACAAATAGGCTTACTAGTGAAAAGAATGTTAAAACCCCCACAAGAAAAGCAAGCTCCCAAGAGGGTCTCGATGAAGGAAAGATAGGAGAGGACATATACCTTCCTAGAACATGAGTTAGAAGTCTTTTCCATCAAACTATGGAAACCAAAACATTACACACCTAGAGCTCAAACGATCTAATGAAGCTGACAATGTCAATGACCCTAAGTATTACAAATACCATCGTCTACTTTAAAGACTGCTTCGTCTTTAAAGATAGGTTGTAGGCCTTGATTGATAAGGAGGAGATAGTCCTTGATGCTAAATTTGAGAAGCCTACAACTACCAACTCTGTCTTCATAACAAAGGAAATAGATGATTAAGAGGAACATACACTGTAAGACAAGGAAATTGAGGAGGACTTTGGAAACGATGATGGATTGTTTTCAAGAGTAAGGCTGCCCACAAAAGGCGTCTTTAGTCCAAAAAGCCTCCTAGAACCCTAAATCAATAGTTCAAAGTCACTTGGTTAGGGGACTAAGAAGCGCCCCAAAATATTGAAACGGGTGATCAAGAATAAGTATAAAAGGACTAAAGCAAAGAAGGTCAAAGCTACAACAAAGCCTAGTTGAATTCTTGAAGAAATCATCCAGAGTACTGATTACTCTCAAAGAGTTCATGCCGGAACAATTAAGCTCGAAGTCGTCGACAAACAAGGAATTCTAGGGATTTTTCCTACCCTATAGGGTGGCATCCATTACGATGCCAAATGATGTTGGCACTACTTCCGCCCTCCAATGGCAAATGATGTTGATAGAAGGGACCCAGTTCCATGGACATGTTATACCTCTTAGATCACAATAAATCAGTAGAGCAAGGCCATAACGTATAGGGATCACAACAAGCAATGGTTTTGAGACATCTTGGATTGTTAGAGGGAACGAGGTGAAATCAACTATGTTCTTAATGAGATGATGACCAACAATGTGCTCGATTGGTTGATGCTACACCATTACCCATTCCTCCATATCGGTGACAGTTCTTCCATTATGCACTTGAAAGATTTTAGTATAGGACATTCCCATGTACCAATTGAGTTTACCGATGGCCTTTCACTTAATGGTTTTTGGTCTCAACTTTCGACATGTTTACATGTGGAAAATTTGATTATCCTCGAAGACACCTCCTCAGATTTATGATCTCATGTGGAGAAGTAATGAACGAGGAAGCCCATTCTGTTGAGATTGTTCCCTCTCTCATTAGATGGACTGGGTCTACAATGATATTTGGATCTCCCTCCATGGAAAATAGATAGCTAGGATATGATAGAGATGTTTATCCATGAATTTATGGAGTACGAGATGGAACCATATGACACATGGAACCTCAACCCTCTACGACAACAAAAAATGCCTCAAACCGAAGAGGGTTATTAAGGCATAATACATGAAATTATTTGTAACACCCTACACCTTGTTGCACATATTACTATACATGTGTCACACTTACAATGCTTATACATGTTATATAAGTTTTGTACACACTTAGGACCATTTAAATGCACATCTACTGGTCTGAACATTGACACAACTTTAGAGAGACATGACTGAAAATGTAGGAAGAATCTATGAGTGAAACTTATACCATTGGATAGACAAAGAAGTTTAGAGTCCAACAAAACAAACGGTGAGCGAAACGGACCCCAAATAAAAAGTTATAAGCGATTTAGTGAGCGAAGGTCTAGCAGAGGAAATAAAATTTGGGTAGCCCAGTCAATCGCCCAAGTTTCCAATCGATCGCCCAATTGCCCAATCGATCGCCCAGTGTGGACAAATCTTTGGAAACACATTTTTTGGATTTTTTCAAAATAAAAACTCTCCCAAATGCATTGGGACTCTTTGGAAACCTATAAAAGAGATTGAATATGACCCGAAGAGGCCTAGAAACCTTAGAATTGAGATCAAGAGTAAGAGGAAGAGAAAATGAAGAGGAAAAACTAGGTTTTGCTAAAGATTTGGGGATTCTTTCTAAAGAACAAAGCTATGAACGATTTTTGTACACCAAGAAGTAAGAACACAACTAAACTATTGTTTTAATTTCATTCTTTAGGTTCCTAGAACTCTATTGATTCTTTTTTGCAAAGGTTTTCATCATTTTTTAACTAGATTTAAATCATTCTTCATTGATTTTAGTTTTGCCTAAAGTTTTAAAATGAGATTTTGAAAGAGATAAAATAATTTTACAAGAACAAGATTTAAAAGTGATTTGTCTTCAATTCTATATGATTTTAAAGAGTTGAATCATTGATTTTGAATCTGTTTTGTATTATTAATAAATGTAGATCTATGTTTTTAATTGAAAATCAAGAGTTTTAAAAGAGAGTTTTACTCGTAAAATTGTAAAAACTATTCTAAGAACTGTTTTGATATTTTAAATAATTCTAGAGGTAATGATCTACTATTTTAAAAGAAGTTATATGTCTAATCCTTTGATTTATTCTTAGTGATATTAAATCATATTTTATAAAAAAATTACTAATTTTTACATTCAACCATTAGGGATTCTCAAGAGTCTTGTTCTGGACAGATTTGATATGTTTTGAAAACATGTTCTATAGATTGTGCCTAGTTGGATCAAGCATGTTTTAATATATTATTTTGACTTAAGTAATGTAAAGGATTGTTATATGTTGCTTATATAAACTATATGATTTGATTGAAATAGCAAGAAAATGATATGTACTGTTAAAAAGTCATCATGCCCATCAAGGGGAATTATTGATGAAACCCTTCTCACCTGGGTATAATCGGTGCAAACTGTTATGGATCCTTACTACTTGCCACATAAGAGATAGTAATAACCCTTCTCAGCTGGGTTTAAATGCTGCGAACTGGACCTTTCTCAGTTGGGTTTAAATGCTGTGAATTGGACCCTTCTCACCAAGAGTTAAATGGTGCAAACTGTTATATGTTCTGGCTTTATGACGGATATATGTTCAGTTTTATTCTATTCCATTCTGACTAGGTTATGAAATATGATCTGATCCGTTCTGTTCTATAAATGTAAAAGTATATGTTATCACTAATTTTTGTTCTATAGATGAAACTATAATTTTTATTAAATGTTTAGTAATGTATAAGATTGACTTATGAACAGTTATGGATCTTGAATTGTAAATAGAAAAGTATCTATTTAGTTTCTAAAATCGTGCTAAGACTTTATCCATTGTTTTCATAATTTATTGTTTTCTTAATAAGTTTGTCAAACTTACCCCAATCTGACACCACAGATGATGAAGAGATCGCAGAGTAGTGGTTTCAGATAGAGACTGTTAGAGACCGGACACTTGTTTATTTCAGTTATTTGGATTAAAGACTTATTTATTTCAGTATAGTTAATTCAATTTAAATTTCACTGAATGTAATAAGTTAGGGATTTCAGTATTTGATTTCAGTTGATGGATTTGATTAGGTCAGACTATTTATTTAATTGAATGAGAATGTTAGGTATTGTTTATGGACTATTTATAGGATTATGGGTTTATGAGTTGTGGGATTTTATATAGGTCTGACTTATGGGAACATGATTAATTATGTGATTATTGGAAATTAAATGATGTATTATTCCACTATGTAAGAATGTAAAGAATGCAAAAAAATTATACAGCTAAAGAATGAATGATTTATTGAAAAGTGAAGTGATGTGTTAATGTCATGTGCTGAAATTCATGGCCCTACTTGTATGGGTTTTAGGGCGTGACAAAGATGGTATCAGTGCTCTTAGTTTGAGGTTTTATAGACTTATATGATGGAGCTCTAGGTTTAGGATTAGAAGAAAACTAGAAAATTATACGTTTAACATTGGAAAGAAGTCTAGAAACAGTTAAAACAAAAAAACATTGATGAAACATTAGAATGTGATTTAAAGATATGAAAGTCTTGAATTTATTATCTGATCTTGATAATTCTGACATGTTTAAAGATTATTTTATAAGTCTGACATATTTGAGGATGATCTAATTATTTTTAGAAGTGTGACATAAAATTTATTTGATGAGTTTAGGAAATGGATTTTACCACAGGTTTAGAGATTCTGTAGACAACTAAAACCTAGGATTAAAGTTTGAGTCCTAGGTTTTGAGTTCAAAAAAGTAGAGAATTAGGAAAATAGTTAAAGGATTATGATTGATTTGAATCGTAAGATGAAGTGTTAAAGGATTATGACCATTAGTATCCCCAATGAGCTTGAGGTTCTATTCAAGGGAATACAGAGTTTCCCTAAGATTATTTATGCTTTGCAAGTAAAAAGGTTATTGAAGAAAGGTGGGCTAAGGTACCTAGCTTACAGTATAGATGAGTAGATTGATGGATTAAAGATTAGAGACATTTGTTGTTATAGATTTCAATGATATATTTCTTGAGGATTTTCTAGGTCTATCATCTAACAAGGAGATTGAGTTGTAATTGAGTTAATGGAAGGATTAGGATTAATCTAATTCTTTATGGAATAATTGGTTTATGGTACCTTGGTGACTACGTGATAAATGATTTGATTATAAAAAGCTTGTGGTATAATTACAAGAATTGATATACAAAGGTTTTATGCACCCCATGGCAAATGGTGCACCTATTTTATTTGTGAAGAAGAAAGATGGAACCATGAGGCTTTGCATTGACTATAGGTACTTGAATAAGGTTATAGCAAAGAACAAGTATTCATTGCCCAAGATTGATAATCTCTTTGATCAATTACAAGGTGCTAAGGTTTTTTCTAAGATTGACCTTTTATCTAAATACCACCAGCTTTAAATTAAGAATGATGATATTCTTGAAACTGCCTTTCGTACCAAGTCTGGACATTATAAGTTTCTAGTCATGTCTTTTGAGCTAACAAATGCACCTACAGTGTTTATGGATCTTATGAATAGGGTGTTTAGACCGTATCTAGATTAGTTTATCATTGTAGTCAGTTATGATGTTCTAGTTTATTTGAAGAGTTCAGAGGAACATGAAGAGCATCTAAGGATTGCACTATAGACCCTAAGAGACCACATGTTATATGCTAAATTCAACAAGTGTGAATTCTAGTTAGAAAAAAATGGGTTTCTTAGGACATGTGATTTCAAAAGTGGGAATTTATGTAGATCCCAAGAAGATAGAGGTTGTGGTTAATTGGCTTAGACCTATAAATGTGTCTGAGATTCGTAGCTCTTTTGGGATTCACTGGTTACTATAGGAAACTCATTGAAGAATATTCTAACATAGCTAGACCATTGACTAAGCTGACATAGAAGAATGTCAAGTTTAACTGGAATAAGGCATGTAAGCACAATTTCTAAGAACTAAAAGTTTGTTTGATTTCTACATGTAAATGTAATGCATTGTAAATTACATGAACTATAAAATAAATGTATTGTATTGTATAGACTAGGACATGAGTAGAGTCATGTTAGAGTCTAGGAGGTTCTTGAGTCTTAGCCTTATGAAGATCTTCATCAAGCATCAAGAAGACCTTAAGAAAGTAAACCGAAAGCATACGAGTCATCCCAAAGGATCCACAATACACTTTGAGCTTTCACTTGGTAAATCCGGTAAAGTGTGGTAGCCAAGGTGGACCAAGGGTTCCAAAGAGGAGTTCTAAAGGTTTTAGGACTTTCCCGGACCATGGATGGCGATCCGAAGCCTTCTATAGTAGTTCTAAGGATTTGGAAGGAAATATAGGGGATTTGGATCGATCTACATCAATCCAAACTTATTTAGATCGATCAGGATCGATCCAACAACACTCTGGTTATAGGTTCTGAGTGTTTTTTGCACTTGGATTGATCCAAGATCGATCTAAAGTTTCAAAAACACTGTATAACAGTCTAAACCTTAAAAAATAGTTTCTAATCAATTGGTGAGATCTTTCAACCATTTGGAAAGGTTCTAATCCAATGGACATGAATCATTTTCGTCCAATATATAAGGGAAAGAACTCAAATGAGCAAGGCAATGGTCATGAATGCTCTTTGATAAAATCTTGCTTATTTTTGGAAAATCTTTGAGAGATTCAACTCTCTAAAACTGTTGTGAATCTCTCCTAAGCCTAGATAGGAAAATTTATATCCCATTGACCATTCCTAGCCTTCTCTCTACATTGCTAAGTCAAATCTTGAA
>JAOXJP010297342.1:0-18442 GCA_025762735.1 Platanus orientalis | reverse complement strand
GCTCTTGCAACTGTACCTTAAGCTCCTTGAGCTCTGTTGGTGCCATTCAGTATGGGGCAATGGAAATTGGTCCTGTGCTTGGAACCAATTCAATCACAATTTCAATCTCATGGTTTGGAGGTAGACCAGATAAATCTTTAGGAATACATCCATGAATTCCCTTACTATTGGTACATTCTCTACTGTTAAGTCATCCTTTCAGTCCTTTGTGACATAAGCTAGGTAGCCTTGTCCTCCCTTACGGAGCATGTTTCGAGCTTGGATAGTTGAGATTAAACATGGAAATGACTCTTTCTTGGTTCCTTGAAAAGAGAACTCTGCTTAGCCTAGTATTTAGATGACAACTTCCTTGGTGTAGCAATGAATTGTGGCATGGTAAAAAGCTAAGAAGTCCATTCTTAAAATGATGTTGAAATCATCCAAGTCTAACAATATAAGGTCCACGATCAACTCTCTATCCTCAATCCTAAGTGTATAAGCCTTACATACAAGTTCTGCCAACATAATCTTGCCTAATGGAGTAGAAATAGTTAAGATGAAGTCCATGTGCATAGGTGTAGTATCAATATTCTGTATAAAATCGTGTGTGACAAAAGAGTTTGTGGATCCAAGATCAATCAAGACACATACATCTCGAGAAAACAACTGAAGTATACCTACCACAACAGTCCTGGAGGCCTTTGCATTTTGCTCAGTGACTGCATAAACTCTGCCTTGAACTCGGCCTCTGATCATCACTAACTAGCTTGGATGTAGCTAGTGCCTGAAGAAGTGGACAATCCCTAATCATGTGCCCAACTTTCCCGCACTTGAAACAAGTGCCAGCTGCCCATCTGCACTGAACAATATGATTCTTACCACATCTACTGCATGTGGTCACTGGTGCTCTCGGCATAGGTTCTGTCATTCTTCAGTTCTCAACCTGAGCAAAGTCACCTTAGCGAGGTGCCTCAGTCACATCTCTCTTCTTTCCCTTGTCACGGTTCCTCAGCATCTCTTCACTCTCATGCTCAACAATACGAGCAGTCTCAACAACATCCATAAAGTTGTTTAGTCATAGTACAAACATGTGAGAGCGAATGGTAGTTCTAAGACCCTACTGAAATTTCCTTGCCTTCATGGCATCACTGGCAACAATCTGTGGAGCAAAGCGGGCTAGTTCCATAAATTTGGCCTTGTACTAAAGCACTATCATGTTGCCCTATTCAAGCATGAGGAACTCCAACTCTTTTTCCTTGTGAACATTGGATGGGAAGTAGTAGTCCCTAAACACCTCAAGAAATGCCTCCTAAGTAGGGGGCTCATCATACTCTCCCACTAGAGTATCTCTCATGGTGTTCCACCAATGTTTGGCTTCGCCCTTCATCATGAACATGGCCAAAGAAACGCGCTAGTCATCCACACAACCAATCACTCCAAAAATCTCCTCAAGTTGTATCAGCCAAGATTAAGCCTCCATGGGGTTTGTGGTCCCCTTAAACTCAGGTGGCCTCATCATTTGGAAACGATCGATCATATGATTTTTGTTCTCATTTCCCTTATCTCGAGGTTGCCTCTCATTAGTGATGTATTCCTTCATGACCTCAACTAGGCCATGAATAGCTCCCAACACTCTCTTCAGTGTGTTCCCCTCCATTTCTGGAGCGGAAGATGATCCTTTAGTACTCTTAGGAGGTATCGTGTACCTAAAATCATGAAAATCATACACTTAGAGTTTATAAGACATATGAACTCAACTAATATCTTTAATCACATTTATCCACAAGATCCTCAAGTACAATCCAATAAGATCCTCAAATATAAGATCAATCATTATCATATATTAATCTAGGTTTAATTCCCTAAAATGTTCTGCTATTTTCCATTTCCATCATTCCTTAACTCCCAATGTTCACAAAATCACTTATCCAACATAGTCTATAGAATTCCAAATCTATAAACAATCCAAACCTTTAGTTCACAAAGTCTGCAAAATCCAAACCTGGCTGCTCTAATACTATGTTGTAATGCCCCCGATCCCGGATTAGGATATGGGTTTGTATGGCTCTGAATTCGGATTCGTTACTATTCAAAAATCTAATAATCTACATAATATTAACCCAAAACATGGATCCACAAGTGAGATCCAATATAGTCCACAGTTCTCATAAATTTTTCTTATGTCCATTTAGTTCGACAATCACATTTCAATAATTGTGGAAGCGTAATCCATATTCAAATATCTCATAAACATTTAGTTCGATAAAAGTGCAGATGCGTAACCTAAAGTCCACAAAGATCATAGTAGTCCACTAGTATCAGATCAAAAGAGAGATATTACTAGGATGCCCTCTCACCCAAATATATAAAGGGAAACATCTGCTAGTCTGATAATATGATCCCAATACAAAGGGGGATCCCGAAATATGTCCAAAATAAGGATAAGAAAGACAAAAGGAAAGCTGTGGATGCCATAATAAGTCCCTCGAATGAAGGACCTAGAACAATAATCGGTCCAAAAAATAAACGGTTGGGTTAGTCCCAACCTATACGAAATCTAGCAGACTATAAAAAATCTAACATAAAGCACACATCTAAATACTATCATGTCCAAAGGTCAATACAAAACTAAACAGATATCGAAGTAGTAATCACAATCATGCTAGTACAGAAATATCAATAATCATATGTCACATAGAGGTCAATGGTTCAATACAAAGATCTAAGTCCAAACAATATTCTAATACAAAGGTCAAGGTTCAATAATTCTATGATATATGTTAGTCTTGAGAGATTCAATGTTCTATGGTTTCAAAGTGTTCGGAGTTCAATGTTCAAAGTGTTCGAAATCCACATGGTTCATAATATTGGATATTTAATATTCAGAATTCAAAGATATAAAGTGTTCAAAGTTCACAAGGTTTAATAATCGAAGGACTCCAAAGTTTAATATTCAAAAAGGTTCAATAAAAAGTTTTTGTATGCTTTGGCCAACCCCATGGGTAAGTTTAATGTCCTTGCTATAGCCTCAAGGAGGAGGACCAATGTCCTTGTTATAACCCCAAGGAAGAGGGCCGATGTCCTTGTTATAACCCCAAGGAGGAGGGCTGATATCCATGAGCTAAAAAACATGTCCGAAATACCTTTCAATATTCATAGTATTTGAAATTTACATAGTTGGATGTTCAAAGGAGTTCAAAGTTCAATGTTTAAAAAGTCCAATGTTCGATGTCTAAAGGTTCAATGTAAAGTATTTGTATACTCTAGCCAATCCCACGAGTAAGCTCGATGTCCTTGCTATTACTCCAAGGAGGAGGGCCAATGTCCTTGTTATAACCCCAAGGAGGAGGGTCGATGTCCTTGTTGTAACCCCAAGGAGTAAGGCCGATATCCGTGAGCCAAAGAGCGTGGTCGAAGTACTTTCTCACACATAGCCTTGTAAGTAGGCTCAAATAGTCAAAGGTTCGAAGTTTAAAAGAGGTTCACATCAACAAGTCCAAGGGACTACATGGTTTCAATAATTGAAATGTTTCTATAATGTGCAAAGCAATCGTATGCATCACATTTTCATAAATCAATCATTTCAAAGGCACATGGTTCACTTAAATTCAATGTTAGTGTATAATTCGATATTCATAAGTCCAAAGTCACATAATTCAGTAAGATTTCACATAGAGTCAATGATTCAAACATGAAATAGGATTTGAAGGTTCACATAATCGTATAGGAGGCATAGAGTTCAATAAAAACAATGAGTTCAATATATTTCTACAGAAATTCTCATGCATTCCAATGAATAAAATGATATAGGTTAACCAATATCACTTCTACTGTTCTAAACAAAAGGTAAGGTAGGATTGTCTTTCAAATTAATCATAAATAGAATAGATCTTCAAGGATTCACAAACTTTGCACAGGTTTTCAAAGATTCACATGAGGAAATTTCAGATTTCACATGTTCTAAAGGGTTCCTTGAAAGAGATCAGTCCACACAATGTCTAAGATCAATAATCTTTCACAAAAGAGGTGTAGATCTAAAGAACAAACCAGATCAATGGTTTCAAGCATTGGTCTACAGAATTTTTAGAGATTCCACTAAGAGAAGAGTTATCTCAAGCATAAGGAACATGAAGATTGACTAAATAAGTTGGGAAATCAATGATCTAATATGTTTTAAAGGATTGAATTCAAATAATTCCAACAATCTCATGAAAATCCAAGTATAGTATCACTAAATCTGAAATTGTAAGAGGGATTCACCTCAAATCACCATAGTAAGCATTATTCACTTAGTGGAGAAGCTTAGCTTTTAGTATTCACAAGGTTTAATAGCTTAGGGCATGGGTTTTCACATACTTTCAAAGATTCCAAAGAGATTCACATATAAACTCCAAAGATCGAAGAGGGATTTACATCACATCGTCCATAGTATGTAAGATATCCTTACTAAAGAGCTTAATCCAATGAATAAACCAAATCCAAATGTTCAACCAATGATTTTCCAATGATTCCAAAGGTTTTGAATACCACTCCAATGATTAAAGAGGAATTTACATCACATCATCCATAGTATGCTAGATGTTCTTACAAGAATCTTAGATTTAATGATTCACATAGTTTTTAGAGATTTCACTGAGTTTTCATAACCAAAACACAAGGATCAAAGGAATCCATAGATAAAGTATATCAAATCATCTATAGAAAGCTAGATATTCTTTCTAAAGCTCAAATCAAGGTCTTCAAGCAAGAAAGCTTCACTTCAACCTTTATTCACACCTTTCTCTGTAAAATAGACATACTTCTAACATTAAAATAAAGAAACTATGAAGTTCTAGTAGAGAAATAAGCCAATCTAGAAGAATTTCCATTGTTGGAAGTGGAACTTACCCAATTTGGGAAAGAATTCCTTCTTCCTCTTCCAAAACTCCTCAACTCTCTCTAATTCTTTCTATTTTGATGCAAAATAGACTATTAGGGTTTTTATAACTTATATTTAGGGTTTTAAGTTGAGTTGGGAGGGTCCCACACTCCCCAAAATGAAGAAAAGTCGAATAGGATTCGAAAAAATGTAAACTGGGTTGATTCGGATCTATCCAGAAAGTGTCGGATCAATCCAAAGGGGTATCAGATCAATCCACGTGGATAATGAATCAATCCAACACTGTTCTATGAATATTTTTGTAAATATCTAAGATCCCATATTGATCCAGATAGTGGTCGTATCGATCCGCTAAGTACGGATCCATCCAGCATGGGTCAGATCCATCTGGATGCCATTTTTCCAAGTTTGACCTCTTTGCACTAAAATGGTCATAACTTTCTATAGAAAACTACTTTTTACAAAAAGTTTATTGGGTTGGAAACTAGACTTTGAGATCTTTTCAACAAGATATAGATCACCATCTTATTCCCTTGGAATTGGTGCCAGCGGTCCCAGGAAATGACCCCAAATCTATAGGCTGGTCAACACTAACTCCTTGTGGGAGAATTATCATAACTTCTCCTAAGGAACTCATAATCACACAAAGTTTGATGGATTGAAAAGTAGATGCATAGACATTTCTAGATATATATGTTTTGTATTCTAATTCACTTAGTATTGGTGTTGGTGAGCCCGCAAAGTTACCCTAAATGCAAATTTAGGATAACTTTTGAACCTGATAGGTTCAAGGCCCAACTTGGGTTTTACACTTCTAACTTCATCCAATGGGTTCCTAAACCACTATAGTCTGTTTAAACATATAGAAGGATAATTTTACCCTTATGGGATAAAATTACAATTTTACCCTTTTTATACAAAGCGGATCATTACAGTTAAAGCATTCAATGTGATAGTTAAGTCTCTTATTAAATAACCAATGCCCCTGGGGCACCTGCTTAGTTTCTCTCGTGGCAATATAAACTGTTGTCGATGGGCCCAAGTGGTTAGAAGGTTAAGGTGAGATGGAATCACAAATCAAAAAAGAAAAGAAAAAAAAGTCTGACAATGGCTTCTAGACTTCATCTAGCATACTGAGACCCCAAGGAGGAACTTCACTTATTTCTACAAAAACTATCCATCATTGCTTGGCATATATGAAAACAAAGAAATAGTGTGCTTTTGGAATGTTATCACTTTAACTATAATATATGATTGTTGCTCTTTTTTGGGTCCTTTTGGGCATCTTTTGAGGATGAATGGATCAAAGTTAAAGTTGATGTCGCCTTCCTCTGAATGTTTACTATCACAGGCTTAGTTGCTATTGCTTGCCACATTGGAATCTGCTTTATTAACCACCACTGCCCCTTCCCCTTTTGTTGTTGAGTTACATGCTATCCTACTAGCTTGGCCATAGGTTGCACTCTACGCACCTCATCATAGAGAGTGACTTTCTCACCCTCACAAGCCCTGAAGATCGTTATCATGTTAGACTATATTTTTAAATCCATCAGTCAACGAATGACATGTGGAGATAAGTAATGATTCAGTAGACAATTACCGAGTATAACACATCATACGGGAGATGAAGAGGTTAGAGCGTAACAGTGTTTACTAGCTGTCTTATGTCTAAGTAATGGGAAACCGACCAGAGAGTGGGAAACCCATGGTATAAACCAGTCAATAAGTGGGGAGACACACAATTCAGATCATTAAGCAAGTGGAATACCCATGACTCAAACTAAAAAGTGGTTGTGAGCAAACATGGGAAGGAATGATGGCGTCATGGGAATATGTCTATAAATGAAGAAGACAACAGAAGATAAAGGAATCAATCAATCAATCATCATCATCAACAGTATTTTTATCCTTAGGAGTAGTGATAAGTTAGGCTTAGTTAGATGCTATAGTAGCTCAAAGTCCTGTATTAGGTGAATAGACTATACTGCATAACCAAATTCAATGAAGTCCTCCCTTGATTCCAAGAGAAGAATCTCGGTTAATCTTCTTGTTTGAAGGTATATCTATAATTCATATTGTACACTGTATTTCCAATTTAGTTAAGTTTACTTCTCTTATCAATTTGGTTGGTGTTGTTTTGTCGTAAAAATCCTTGGTTTAGAGGCATTACCAAACCCAAACCTTTTTGATAATCTGAATTGGAAAAATTACCCACGGGCTTGACCCGATGATTGAAAATTACTGTTGACACCACCAACAGATTAGCGACCATAGTGGGAGACGATTAGGAATGACACCTAAAAGGGATAAGTAACCTGCCAACTCGAATGGGAATGACACAAACGAATTATCTCAGAACATCGAAGCAAAACTTGGTGATCTCATTGAGAGAATCAAGAAAGGGTTCTAAATGATGTCAGGTATCTTGGGTGATCTCTTACTAAAAGTACTCTAGCTTATAGTAGAAAATATTCAAGTCAACCCAAACTTTGATACCAGGAATAGAGTGGTGATTGATGGGGCAAATGCTCTAGAGACCTCAAATAGACTCAGGGGGCATGAAAGACCTCCCAATTACCCTGGAGGGTTAAGGGTCGAAGATTTCCCTGAACTACCCCATCAAGAACTAGTCACAGTTTCAATAAGGGGACTAGAACAGGGGAACTAAGACTTTACATGCTATCCTGTGGGATCGAGTGAGCCAATAGGGCCAAAAAGGCTCGAGGTTCATGAAAACCCCACATTCGAGATTAATGGAATGCCTCAATATAAATAATGGGCATCCTAGAATAAAGGACAAAACCAACATAATGATCAAAATGGTTATTTTGATCCAAATGCCCAATATGCATATCGAAATGATCATTTCGAGTGAAACACTAACGGAAATGGGTATTTAAGGCTAGGTTCTCCACCTAGTAGGAGACAAGACTTTCTAAATTATTAGGGCAATCCATTTCATTGGCAAAACGCCAATGGATATGGGTATGCAGGGCTAAATCCTCCACCAAATAGAAGGCAAGACCCGCTAGACCTCCCAGTTACCCTAGAGGGCCAAAGGTCAAAGATTTCCCTGAACTGCCCCATCATGAACTAGTCAGAGTTTTAATAGGGGGACTAGAACAGGAGAATCAAGACTTTATAGGTTATCCTGTGGGATCGAGTAGGCCAATAGGGCTAAAAAAGCTTGAGGTTCATGAAAAGCCCACATTTGAGACTAATGGAATGCCTCGATATAAACAATGGGCATCCCAGAATAAAGGATAAGACCAGCATAATGGTCAAAATTGTTATTCTTATCTGAATTTCCAATAAGAGGCAAGACTTGCTGAACTATTAGGACAATCCATTTCATTGGTAGAACGCTAATGGATATGGGTATGTAGGGCCAAATCCTCTACCTAATAGAAGGCAAGACCTGCCAAATTATTGAGGAATCCTTTCCCAAACAATAATGAGTATGGTGGCACAAACGCGAGATATAACGCACAACCTCCACTATACCAAAAGGTGCATCCATCCTAGGGGTGACCACATGGTGCTATACCAAAGGGATAAGCCCAAAATCCTAGGGAATAGGTTATCAACATCTTCGAAGAACTGTATGGCCCTGGCCTTAGATGGGATGTACGACTAGCATACAAGAAGCCAAACCCCAAACAAATCGATAGAAACTATGAGTTCCCTTGAGGGTATAAGATACTCAATTTTGTCACATTTTCAAGAGAGGATAGTAAGACGATTATGGAACACATCATCCAATTCACTACCCAATGTGGAGAATTCTCTAACGTAGGGTACTACAAACATAGGTTGTTTCCTAACTTTTTAATAGGACAAGCCTTTACTTAGTATACAATTCACTACCCACTCCCATTTCGCTACCCAGAGTTAGGAGTATCGATGGCCAACTTAACAAGGCTAAAACAATAGCTAGAAGAAATGGCTGAACAATTCATTATACGTTTCAAACGGACTAAATCAAAATGCCTTGGTGGTCTACCTGAGATCGTGTTTGTTAAACTCGTCCAAGATGGTCTCAACTTTGAACTAAGAAAAAAGTTTGAAGGAACGACCTTCTTTAATTTGTTTAGATTATCAGAATGGGCTACTCAATATGAAAGCATTCTTAGAGAAGAAAATCAACAACGTGCTTTTTCATAATGGACTTACTACCAAGACCCAAACTATGAGGTCAATCTAGCGGAATTTGTAGGAAACCAACCATTTACATGTGATGCTTTAGCTAGGAAAGACACCCAAGCACAGGAGTCAAATAGACCGACAACAACAATAAAAACTTACTCCTTTAACTTAAGCAAAACATACCAGATATCTAATCTGTTGTTCAAAGCCAAGCAAATTAAGTTAGTGGGAAGACATAACATTCCAATACATGATGAGTTGCATAAAAGGGATTACTGCAAATGGCATAATTCTTTTACACGTTCAACTAATAAGTGTGTGGTGTTTCGTAATGTCATCTAGGAAAGAATCAACAAAATGTTGTTTTGATTCCCTGACAAAACTAAGGCTATGGAGGTAGACAAAAACTGCTTTCCGAAATTGGTAGATGTTGATGTGGTCACCATAAACTGGACATTGAACAATAAAAAGTTAAATATGAAGAAAGCAAGTAGAAATGTCATGCTCACCCAATTTGCATCTTTGGCAGGTCAACCCTCGATCGATCGAGTTTCATCACCAGGGTTCCCAACTTTGAAAGGAATTCCAAGAATGGCTGACTACAGAAAATCCATCCCGACGAGATGACATGGCAACCGAAACTTTGCAATGAGGATAAAGATATCTAACTTGATGAAGATGGCTTTTACCTATGTGATAGGTGCGGCCAGATAATAGCCTGACTCATGGAATCAACTCCAAAGAAGAAATTAAAAGCCCCTTGACCATTCGAGCCTACTAAAAAGAGGAGAAAGACCCCTCGACTAGCAATTGAATTAAGAGCCTCATATAACAAGGATTGGTGGCCCAACAAATGAGAAAAATAGAGAGGACAGTACGTGAACAAACCCTGGATGGGAAGGGAGCCATCTCATGAGGCCTATCAGCCCCCAAAGATGGTTGAACCACCTTGAGGGGATCTTGATAGATAGGTAAAGGTAACTTCACCAAACCATAGGCATCATACCTAAAATGGGCTAATATACAAATATGGGTACAACCCTAGGTTCCCATCACTGACCAAAACATAGAAGAGAAGGTGGCTTAGACAATAGGCCATTGCTCGACAAAGGAGTCAGACCTAAGACCTGGAACAGAAGCTAGGGGTGCAACAGGAAACACCAGGGGGAAGTAACAACCATAGAAAACTTAGCCAGTTCCCACTTGCTAGCTAAGTCGATGCATCATCTAAGGAGGAACCAAGCAAAATGGAGCATAAGAAGTTAGAGAGGGGATGTTACCCCATCCTCAATGTCAATGACAACCAGGAGCCTCAAACAATATGTGCACTTATTGGTCGAAAGCCTAGAAAAAATAAAAAATCCAACCAAGATAGGCCATAGGAAATACCACCAGCCGTCTAGGATAAAGGAAGAAAGAATCAACCGTAGGAGTATTTGGCTTTAGAAAATATGGTAGATTTCCCATATGGTAAAGATGACTTTGGTGAGTTTAGGGATGAGGGACTGTTTGTGAAATCCTTTACACCCTTGACATCCGTCATAAATTATCTATCCAACAACACAGGAAATATAGTCGTGATTCACTTTGGCAGCTACCCTGAAAAGTCAGTTAACTGCAATATAATACTTACATTACCCGTTGAATTCAAAGCTCAACAAGATCAAGTCTCTGAAATTGAAGAAGAACTTTAGGACATCATAACTGAGAAACCTACTACAGTCAAACTTGATGATGAAGCCTTTAAGGAAATCGAACCAATGATAGAGATGGAGGAGGTAAAAGGTAAACTTATTTTTTACAAACCTTCGAAAAGTAGGACCCAACACTTGAAACACTTGTGTATAAAGGTACATATGGAGGGTCAACCTATAAATAGAGTGTTAATTGACAAAGGAATGACTGCGAATATATTGTCTATCTCCATGATGAAGAAGTTATCAAAAGTTGATAATGACCTGATACTGACAGATGTATTCATTTGTGGTTTTACAGGAATCCACTAAGACAAGAGGAGTTCTTCCCCTCGAACTAAGAGTATGGAGTAGAACTTAAGTAACGGCCTTCTTTGTGGTCAATACTTCGTCTGATTATAATGCATTACTAGGAAGAGATTAGATACACTCAAATTAGTGTGTTCCTTCATCTTTATATCAATTATTATTGTTTTAGAATGACAATAACTCGGTGAAAGTGGTACATGAAGATCAAAAGCCCTTCTTAGCTTCAATAAATAATGTCGAGGCTTAGCTCTATGACGAGAATATAGGAACCATCAAATTGGTAGGACAAGATGGTGAAGGGAAACCCACAGAAGTCACGGTTTAGAAAACTTGAGAAGATGATTCTTCGATAAGTGAAGAATTTGAAGAACTCTATTGGGAATTAGCTATTTCCCAGCTTGTTGGTAGGGTCAGGGAAACCAGGTCCGGAGAACAAAATAGAGTTAGATGACTAGCTCAGATAAAGAGAGAGAAAAGTCCATACAAATGGCCATAAAAAGATTGTTGGGGTACCTAACAGAGAGAAAGATCAAGATGTACCTTGCTGAGTGCATCACATACGAAAACTCTGATGAGCTTAAAGCCACATGAGTAAAGGAACTGAGTACGACCCCTGCCAAGCTGGATGAATTGAAGGCCAAAGTTTGAGATGATTTGGAGGAAGTAAACTTAGGTTTGATAGAAAACCCATGCATAACATATGTTAGTGCAAATCTTGAATTGTTAGATTCTGAAAGGATAAAAGCAATCTTTATGTAGTATAGAGATTGTTTCACTTGAGATTATTCAAAAATGTCTGGACTGGATAGAAAGCTTGTCGAACACCAATTGCCAACAAATGAAGGATATATCCCTTTCTAACAACCATATTGATAGATGACCAATGAAGTGGTGTTGAAAATCAAAGAATAAATTAGGAGGTTACCAAATTTTGGGTTCATCCGCCCTATGGGGTATCTTTAATGGTTATCAAACATAGTACCAGTTGTAAAGAAAAATGGGAAATTGAGAGTTTGTATTAATTTCAGAAATCTCAACGTAGCCACTCTAAAAGATGAATATTCTATGCCTATGGCTGACTTATTAGTCGATGGGTATTATCTTTTATGGATGGGAATTTGGGATACAACCAAATATTTATAGTTGAAAAAGATAGGTATAAAATTGCCTTTCGATGTCCTAGTTCGATAGGAACATTCGAGTGGGTAGTTATGCCTTTTGGCTTGAAAAATGTTGGAGGCACATACCAACGAGCTATGAATTATTTATTCCATGATATCATAGAAAAATTCATGAAAGTTTATATTGATGACATAGTGGTGAAGTCTCAAGATTTTGATGATCACTTGCTTGATCTAGAAAAAGGGTTCCTTAGGAGAATGATGTATCAACTAAAGCTAAACCCTTTGAAATGTGCTTTTGGTGTAAGTGTAAGAAACTTCTTAGGTTTCTTGATGCATAGCCTAGGAATCGAGATAGACCAAAACAAGGTCAAGGCAATTATCCAAGCCCGATCACCTTCTACCAAGAAGGAATTACAAAGGCTACTCGAGCAAATTAACTTCCTCATACGTTTCATCTCAAATGTGGCAAGACGAACAAAGGTATTCTCATCTCTACTATGGATGAAAGGGAGCGAGGAGTTCTAATGGAAGGAAGAGCATCAGTAAGCCTTCGAAAGGATCAAAGAGTATTTGTCAAGACCATCGGTATTGATGCCGCCTAGAATAGACAAGCCTTTGAAGTTATATATCTCAGCTATTGAAGACTCGATCACAAGTTTATTGGCTCAAGACAACGAAAATGGTCATGAGCAATCAGTGTTTTATTAAAGTCGAGTCTTGCAGAAAGCCAAATGTAATTACTTGATGATAAAAAATTTATGTCTAGCTTTGTTTTTTAATTAGTAAAATTAAGGCATTATCTTCTATTGCATGTTATTTATGTTATGACTCAAACTGATGTGATAAAGTATATGCTATCATGACCTATAGTGAAAGGTAGAATTGGGAAACGGAGTTTAACACTCTTCAAGTTCAATCTTTTATATGTCCCACAAAAAACTGTGAAAGGTCAAGACTTAGCAAATTTCTTGGTTGACCATCTGTGTCAACCCATTCAAATGGATACTGAGGATGATTACATCACTCTAATTCCATGGCGATCGTACTTTGATGGATCTAGAACCAAGTGAGGATCTGGTGCAAGAATGGTGATTCAGTCCCCAAGAGGAATAATCATAGAACTTAGTGTTAGACTTGAAGGGGAATTTACCAATAACCAAGCTAAATATGAAACCCTCATTTGAGGGCTCAAGATTTTAAAAAACTTAATAGTAAAATTCCTCGAGATCCACGGGGATTCACAGTTGGTGATAAACCAGGCTATAAGAGATTACAAGTGCATTAGTTCAGCTCTAACTCCTTACAGGGACAGAGTTGAGATTTTATTAAAAACATTCGATGAGATCATGATAAAATGTGTACCTCGAGACTTGAGCCAAAGACCAAACTTGATGGCAAAAATAAAAGAGCCAGGTGAGAAATCAGCACGTTGAATGGTATGCTATGCAAAAGAAGAAAAACCTAACTGTGTCCCAACAAGGATAGGTGTTGATACACCCATAACTGGCAAGTTAATTGGTAAAAAATGTCGAGCAACTGTCGAACACAAGGATGGGCGATTATCCTAGAAGAAAAGAGCCATTGTAGTCTTGAGACTGTTGGGAGTCGACCTAGCTATTCTCGACATCATGTGTAAGGCTAGAGTAGAAAGGTCATGGGGTGCTCGAAGTAGTGGTCCTGACTCAAGAAACATGAATATCAAGCATCGAGGTGAACAATTACTTAGACAAGTTGTCGAGGTCCAAAAAAGAGAAGTTGAGCGCCTCGTCGCCAGGCAGTTCACAGGTGAATGATGATGTAATATTCGATGGAGTTAAAAAGATATGGGGCGTAGGCTGCCAATAGGCAACGATTCCACCTCTAAGAGGTGACATCAACCCGAGAAAAAGATTTAAAAGTGAAAAAAGTCAAAAGGTCGAGAGAGCAATAAGTAATTTATATCCTTGGCCTAAGGACTTGGGGTTGACGCACATAATTCTGACCAAAGGGGAGGTTAGGATTAGGAAGTTCCCCATCCTAGAAGAGTCATTCCCTAAAAGAATCAACAACAGAGGATCCAGTACTAGGAGCAAAATAATCAGGGGCCTTGAAACAACTGATCAAGATTGTTTAGGCAATATCTAGAGATGGAGCCACGGGCCGATGAACCTGATGGTGCACTCGAGGAAACAAGACCACTTTTAAAATGTAGGAAAGCCGAACTCGATAAGATCTCGTCCACGAGGAAAAAACCAAGCCAGGATGGAAAAATGTTGAGAACTGATATGTGTCAACTTAAGCACGCCAAAGTAAGATTCGGCTATGAATTATATGGGCCTCCATGTCAAAATGAGGAATTCAAAAGCAAAAACATTATATACAAATGAACGTGATCCAAATGCTATGGCTCATATAAGGGCAAAGAATGTCTTATAATATAAAAGAGTTCGATATGACCATGCTTTAATGACAAAGAAAATAGTCTAAAGATAAAATGTCCAAACGGAACTTTCATTACACATAAGTCAAATTTTACAAAAACCTTTCTTAAGGCAAACAACGTTTAAGGGAAAAAAATGTCCTAAAAAATAACAAAGTGATGTCAGAAACTTGTATCGAAACTATATATCACTTGTTGAAACCCAAAATGTCATATAAATGGTTGAAATAAAGCATCGAGGTTGGCAGAGAACAAAGGTTGATTACAGGTTCTAGCAAAAACTGTTTAACCTATACATTGTTGGAGGCCAAGGAGACCTAGATTAGAAGCATCCATTTGTTTAGAGGTCACCTCGAGAGGGCCTGGTGTGGCAACTCCAAGCTCAAGGAGCAAGGAAAGGAAGAGGCTCAAGTTAGTGTGCCTCTCCTTAGTTTTGCTCCCATCCCCATCTGGTGGGGGTGCCACATATAGAGAGGGACTCCATCTCCAAAGTTGTGGATGATGTCATCTCCCGATCTGTAAGGCAGCCTTCCACAACCCAAGATATACTCTAGAATCGCATGACAAAACTGTGTGCTCATACAACTCCTTGAAATCAGGATACCTAAGATGAAATGACAATCCTTTAGCTATAGGGTGGCATGTCGAGTTGAGAACATGATGTGAGAAGTTAATGACTAACATTCTCTTGTGCAACTAAACCTAGGTATCAGGCATAGGCTATGATAGAAAATTAAACATTTAACAAAGTCTGAGGTCATGGTGAAGAAGGATAAACATAGATGGGAACTCAGAGTCGGCATTTATAAACTCGTCAAGAGAAGGGTTTACCAAAGATATCAAGAATGGTTCTGTTCTCCACGAAGAAATTGGCGGTCATTCAATTCAAGATTATTGGAAGTTGGGCAAATCTTGGAAGTAATCAAATATAGAAGATATTTTGTCTGAAAAATGGCGTCGTTCGGAATTGCTTAGTCAATTCATTTATATCCTTGAAAGTGAACCATTAAGGATAATTAATTCGATTTGAGCGCAGCGAAACTGATAGGAAAGAAGTCACACTTGTCTGGTTAAGATTTCAACCAAACACATGCAAAGGGCATTTGTTAGACTATATTTTGAAATCCACCAGTCAACGAATGACACGTGGAGATAAGTAATGATTCAATAGAAGGTTACCAAGTATAACACGTCAGATGGGAGATGAAGTGGTTAGAGCCTAGCAGTGCTTACCAGTTGTCCCACGTTTAAGTAATGGGCAAACCGACCAGAGAGTGAGAAACCCACGGTTTAAACCAGTTGATGAGTGGGGAGACCTGTGGTTCAGATCAGTCAACAAGTGAGATACCCATGACTCAAACTGAAAAACGGTTGTGAGCAAACGTGAGAAGGAACGATGGTGTCATAGGAAGATTTCTATAAATAGAAAAGACAACAGAAGATAGAGGAATCAATCAATTAATCATCATCATCAACATTATTTTTATCTTTAGGAATGGTAATAAGTTAGGCTTAGTTAGATCTTGTAGTAGCTCAAAGTCCCGTATCAAGCAAATAGACTATACTATAGAACTAGATTCATCGAAGTCCTCTCTCGATTCTAGGAGAAAGATCTCGGCTAATTTGCCTATTTGAAGGTATATCTATAATTCATAATATACACTATATTTCCAATTTAGTGAAGTTTACTTCTTTTATCAATTTGGTTGGTGTTGCTTTACTGTAAAAGTTATCGGTTTAGAGGCATTACCGAACTTGAACCTTTTTGATCATCTGAATTGGAAAAATTACCTGCGGGCTTGACTCGATTATTGAAAATTACCATTGACACCACCAACATAGACAACTTTTTTTGAACTACATACCGGAGAAGGAGAAATTTTTAGTTTTGTCCGTTTACTCATGTAAAACGTAATGGAAATATTGATGCCCACAATCTGCCAGTCTTCCCTTTAGGCCCTGCATGTAATCAAAGCTGGATTCTTTGGCAGGTTGCTGATTAGTAATGGATATTACATCATAAAAACAAGTGTTTCAACTGGAAATTTTGGTAAACGGATTGGGTAAGACAACTTAGAGAGTTGCTAAAGTTGGAATAACATCAGGGCTGACACATCAGTGCCAAAAAGTGAAAAACATCCCCAAAAAGTGTATTTCACTTTTTCTGTGCTGATGTGTCAACCCGGATGTCATTCCAACTTTAGCCACTCTCTAAGTTGTCTTACCAAATCCGGCCTCTAAATTTTGTGGCTAGTGGACTTTTCTTTACAACCTTTACACGAGCACCCCATACCTCAATTCATGCCTCCCTCCGGTGCAAAGAATCACCCACCACTGAGCAGATCCCAGATAAGATAATGTTTGTGCCAAAAGTCAGCATCATTAGAAAACTTTTCAAACTAACCATCTGACTTCTACCATTTCTCTGGAGCTCTCAGAGAACGTGTACACTAATCAATATTAGCTGTAAAATATATTTTTAAATATGGGACTATTTGACGGTGGGTCCCGATCCCCATCAACCGAAAAGGAAATTCATGTTGACGGATGGGTACGTGATCACAATCAGTAATAGCATTTAATGCTACTATAACTAACATTGTTCTAGGTTTAATTTGAAGGATTAATGCTTTTAACTGAAGTAGAATAAAGAGGAGAGATTTCAACTTTGTAGAGAAAAAATAAAAGCAAAAGTAAAGAATATTAGGTAATAGACTTTTTGGAACCTACTTAAGACTTATTAGATGTGTTTGGTTGGCAATATTATAAGTTATTATACAATAAGCTAGAAGTAGGAGAGAGGGAAAAAAACCACTTATTTGGAAGTAAGGGCTCAGCTGCTTTTGACATAAGTAGGAGTTTGCTGCTTATGCTTGGATTCCTTGCTCCTTTTCGTGGTATCTGCTACCATCTCCAAGTCTAGACGTGGGAATGTAAGAAGAGTAACGACGGAAAAATTTTACCATGTCCATTCTTCATCTAGAAATGTCATTGAACGCTGTTTTGGAGTGTTGAGCGCTCGTTTCCTTATCCTTAAACTAATGGCACCATACCCATTAACAACACAATGATGACAATTTATAATTTCGTTCGCCAAAGAAATTATAAGGGATCAACTTTTTTTATCAATATGAAAATGAAGAACAAATAATAGAACATAAAGACTCCGATGAGGATGATGTCAACAAACCTAACATTACTAAATTCATTCGACAACATGATCAGGAAGAAATAGGACATTTTAGGAATAGTTTGGCCAATATGTGTGATGATTTATATGTTTGAAAATTTTATGTTTGTATTTATGTTTTATGAGGTTATGAATTATTTGGAAATTTTTATTTTAATATGCTTGATTGGTTTCAAGAAGACATGATTTAAGAGCTTCTATAGTTTTTTACTTCAAGTAAAAATGAATGAGATAATGATAATAATGGATTAATTTGGATATAATGTTTATAGATTATCCATATTTGATGTGTTCATATGGGATTGGCTATATAGAAATACGCATGGCAAAAACATGTGAAATATTTACAAATATAATAATTGTTCTAAAATATATATTGTCCTAAAGTAATATGTAGGACTTACCTCAGGGGCATTTTTTTGGATATTTGTATATAGGTGTTATAGGTTTAGGGTGAGTTAGGTTTACATAATAGATGGTAAAACTATTTTCCATGAACTTGATATTATGTGTAAACTATTAAAAGTAGCTTTTGATGGTTGTAAACCAAAGGTTGGTTTTAACTTTTGTCAATCAAGAAGCTAATTCTCAAATATGCAAAACAAACGTCAAACAGATTCAAGAACAACTTATCTAACATAAGTTAAAATCTTATAAATAAGTTTAACCAAACAAGGTCTTACTTTTACTAAATATAGAAAT
>JAOXJP010297331.1:0-18443 GCA_025762735.1 Platanus orientalis | reverse complement strand
GGGTCATTCACTTTTGGGATGTCCCATCACCCCCAAAAGTGAATGGGTCCCAGCCCCTTGTGTCTTGCCTCACAGGGCGTCGCACAAGGTGGCATCCCAGAGGATATCAACCCCAATAAAACATCCCTTAAAAAGCTAAACAATCTTTGAAGTAATACCACTCAAGATTCTGTAGGCATTTCAAAGCGGCACAGTGGACACAAATTCCTAATTTCTAACCACTTGACAATGCATCCTCGGTGGAAAATATGTGAGCATGGCATTCGCGAAACATCCACCCCAATAAAAAACTCTTCCATGCAAACCATGCATGTCTCTACCGATTCTCCTTCGTCGTACTTCTTCGTCTCTAACGCCTCCACCGAAGATCGTGATGCAGGAACCTCTCTGAAACTCGGCTCTTCATCACCTCCAATCGCTTCAATATCTTGGCATTCTTCTCTGACTAGAACTTCTACATCTACAGTGATTCTGAACGTACTCCTTTTCTCTAAAGCAGCTTTCGCCGCTTCACAAGCAAGGGTGGATATCTTTTCTGTGAATTTGTGAAAGTCCTGTAGGGGAAGAAGGTATAGACATGAAAGAATATGGTGAACATACTTCTCAGTTATATCATAGACAATCAAATCGGACAACTTGATCGCAGAAACTCTAGTCATTGTAAGACCATCTACCTCCCTGACAATGTGCCGAATGCCGTCTTCACTCGGGGGTGCTAACATCTGATACTTATCTTTAACAACAAAGACCAAATTCACATTGCTATCTAAATCTGATGAACTCTCCAAACTTATCGTGTTGACATCTAGTGTATGGAATACCCTAAAGAGAGACATATTTGAAAATCCAGATTTCTGTAAAGAGCTCAGCAGTGGAAAAAAAGAATGAAAAGATTAAACGGGGAGGGTGAGTTTTTATAAAACCCTTGAATCTCTGTTGTATTAGAACTTGAAAAAGGAAGGTGACCAGGAAAAGAGGTTTTTAATCTTTGATGTATTAGGACTTGAAGTTGACCCGATAATGAAGTTTTTATCTACTACAAGTCTACAACGCTCTATGTTGACACAACCAACTATAAACAACGCGTTTCTTGGATCAAACGGTCTGACCGTCCAGTTAGTTATCCGTTTCAAAATTTTATATAGCTACCAAGCATTGGCTTGCCTTCACGCGGCCCCAATTACTAAGAAAAGAATTGATATCCCAGACCAAGCCCTAAAACTTGGGTCATTTTACAGTAGGTTGTCTTCAAACATTCAAGGCCCCATGGTTCCTTGATCCAATCGAATTGCTGGAGAAGGAGAGCTTCCACATGTACCCCCTTGAAAGGTTTAAGGGGACTCCATCAATGATGGTCATGATCATCCAAATTATTCATGCTGATTTGGGTTAAAGATTGTAGACGGCTATGGGTTGTTTGGACCGGTTCTAGTTCCGATGGCATTGAGCGTTGTGAGTAACAATTGATTTTTTAACTCATAACGTTTCCAAATTTAAACTATATAAGGATTAGCCAACTCTAATCCTGAAAAAAAAAATAATAATAAAATTTAAGAAAAAGGTTGTCTAATGGATCCCAATGTAACAATGTTGTAACAAAATAGATCAGATTTTAGTGTCAGTATCTCAACCTTCTTGATGCGAGTTCGTTGAGATGCAATAATAAACACGGAATAAATAACTAAATACACAAGAAACCACAACATAAAGATTTACGTGGAAAACCCCAAAACCAGGAAAATCCACGAAGCCACACACAAACAATTTCACTACAATAGAAGATTATAAATATTCTCATTCGCCATCTTTTTCACACTCTACCACAACCCAAAACCCTAAAAGAAACCTTTTCTCTAACCTTTTCCTCACAAAGTTGAGGAAGAAACCGTTTTCTCACCTTGAAGAACCACTTCAACAAGAAAACCCTAAAGAAACCATTTTCTCTCAATCACAAACCTTCTCTTATAATCCTAAATGACCTTAGAAATCTTGTATAAAAGTTAGAAGTTGACCTAGAATGAAATCTCACTCAAACACTCGTTTTCTAATTCTAAATAATAATTTTTGCCACCATCGGACCAAGCTACAAAAGTGTGTCTAAAGCCAGACCCTCGAATTGAGTAGTAGAATTTCGGCTCAAGCCAGGCCAGACCAAGCCACCAAATTTCGGCTCAAGCCAGCCTCGACCAAGCCACCGAAAACTAACTCGGTCCAGGATTTTCTATCTACCTTTTCTCTACAACACTGTAGACTTCTTTCCCTCATCAGTCTCCCTCCCAACAATCTCTCATTTGGAGACTAATGGTCTTCCATGGTTACTTTCTCTTACAACCATGTAACGAGACACATTATATTCTTATGACCTTCTATAACTCTTTTTTTGTCTTCAAACATGTCCCCAGTCTTAATCTCTACTAGATCCTCTCATTGAACATAAAGACACCCTCAACGATCTTCACATTAGCTTTAACCTCAACCTCTTAAAGATTTCCCATTGAACCTTCCCTTTACTTACATATTGTTTAAGATAGCAACCATGCAACATGTGCATTCTCACTCCACTTTGACTCTCAATATCATACCTACCTTAGAGATAACCTACACATATCATTTTGTGAACACTGTGTCATAAACCTGAAACACACCTCCACCACAACTTGATACCACTTGTTATTATGATACTAGTTATTGTATACCTTGTCTACAAACACTGGAAACAACCATTGTGTATCCGACCTGTAAATACCATAAATAATCACTACCATTCATGAATCACCGCTACATACACCATCAAGTCAATTTGGTCATGCACCATTCAACTCAATCACAGTTAAACCATGTGTAGTTTCCCCCAATCAAATTAGTTAGTCAAGTCTAAAGAGGGACCTCGATCCATCCTCCTTAAACATAAGAACTCCTTCATCGTTGTTTGCCACCTGAAAACCCTTAACACCTATCTTTACATCATTCGCGAAAGAGACCTACACCAACATTAAATTTTTCGTATACTTCATTTCTAATTACCCATCGAGGTCAAAGGAATATTGGTTATTGTGCTACCACTTAGACAATACAATTTATCCTAACACATTTCTCCCTTTATCAGGACTAAACAACCTTGTGTGATTTTCATGACTCCACCTACAGTTGAATACCTGCACCACCCCTCAGAGTCCAAACAGTCTAGATATATTAGATTTCTCCACATCTTTGAGACATATATCACACGACCTAAATTACGAACCACTCTATAAAAGATCTTGATCTTTACAGTCCCAACACCCATGACTTGTTACTTTTTATTAATTTTTAGTAGTTTTTACGACTCTAGATTACTCCAAAATATTAGGAGTGCTCCAAACTGGACCACTCCACAATATTTGGAGCACTGCATATTTTCAATTTAGACAACTTATGGTAAAATGGTCATAACAATCTCTAGAAAAGTCAAATTCATATACCATTTATTGCATTAAAAACAAGACTTTCAAATCTTTCTAATGATATATGACTTGCACTATAATTCTTTCGGGATTGGTATAAGTTAATCTATGACGTTACTCTAAATCCGTTAGCCTGTCAGTACAAATACCTGATGAGAGAGTTGTCATAACTTTTTCTAGAAAAATCTAAATTGCACATTGTTTGATGTATTAGAAAGAAACACATAAATCTTTTCAATGATATATGGATTGCAAGCTAATTCATTCAAGATTAATATAAATTCACTCATGAAATTACCATAAATGTGTTGTTTGGAACAACTTCTGAATTTGTTAAGCTCATGACTTGTCTTTGTTTACTCACCTATAATTCATCCAATTGGGTTTCAAACACCAAAATAGACTTTCTAATATATGTAAAAAGATATTTTACCCCTGTACATAGTTATTTATATTTTTACCCTTTATGAACATTGTGGGGTGTTATACTTGAATATGTTACTCTCAGATCCATTTATTGACAATCTTCCTCTTCCTTCCACATTCAAGGCACTCACACTCACCGATGAATCCCCCGAGGATTATTTCCGAACCTCCTCGCTAAGTATAACACTCACTATATCATCAAATTTAAGTATACCTGACCCGAGAAATTACTCAGGCCATCACCAAACCATCCTAACTCACTAGCAAAAAAGACAACACTAGAACCTTAACTTCATCCTCAAAGTTGATGCCTACCGAATCTATAAAGTTGGCTCTAATACCAACTTTGTCACGACCCAAATTCATAGATCGTGGTTCAGATCTTTAAACTTACCTAAATTAGGTATGGGGTGTTACAATTATTATGAGTGGTTCATGTTGAAAAGTGATTGAAAGTGTCTTGAATCAACCCGCAAAGCCAAGAAACATCGTTTTTCGGATTAGGTTGGGAGTATTTTAGGTGTTTTAACCTACTTTAAGTAAAGTTTCTTGTGTCACTAATAAAATGAATTTTTTTTTTTGTGTGTTTGTGTTCTATTTTTTTTTTTTTTTTTTTTTTTTTTATGGGCAGAAGATTGGAGTTTTGTCAAGAATTTTTTTGTGAGAGGTAAGAATGCATTTTGTATGGAGAGTTCTAATGGGTTTTGCCTTTGGGATTAGGAACTCATCATTGAGAATTTTGCAATCTCTTTGTTCTCTATTTTAGTGAAAGTTCTTAATCATCTTCGCCTGTGGATGTAGAAAATCTTGTCGAACCACTTTAAATATTGTGTCTTGGGGTGATCTCGTAGTTCCTACAAGATGGAGACAATAGCGCCATCCCATCCAATGAATCATTAGGATTCATTTTCAATAAAATCTTCTACAATAATAGGTTCTATCATTCCCACCACTTCTCGATTAATGGCTAAGCCTGCTAGATCTCATTCAATATCATATACATTTAGAAAGCCGTATGCTTTGGAAGAAGCTTGTACACAGGTGGTGCATGGACGTTGTCAGCTCGTGCCGTAAGATGTTGGGTTAAGTCAATTTTCTTTATAAAAAGAAAATATCAATGAACTTCTATGAAAGGGTTTAATGGGATTCATCTAATTGTCTCGATCATGGGATATCATTGAAAAATAGGAATTAGTTCTCGAAGGGATGAGGGAGCATCCATTCTACTCCCAGTTCACCCCCTATTCTTCATTATTACCTTCTAAACAACCATAGAAAGCTATAAGGCGTGCTAGCACACTTTGATGGGATTGGATACCCTAATAGTCCTAGCCATAAATAATGGATACTAGGCATTGTGTGTATCCTATGCATGTAGCAATAAAGCAAACTAGGTTGTACCACCTTACTCATAAAGGAAGCTTTACCCTCATGCTAGATGACCAAACATATGTAGATCCAATCACAATCTTACAATAAGAATAAGAGATCTTTCTAAAGAACAAGAGATCTTTCTCGATCAATCCCTTTGCCCCTCATTCTTTGAGAATCAGAAAGATCATTTTCGAGTTTGAATTTGTTCATTTGGAGTCTAGGTTCTTCTACTTATTTCTTTTTTTTCTCTTCGAGCTCACCGTGCACTTATATGGTCTGGAGAGGCTTACTTGTCTTATAGTTTAGGTGTTTTATCTGTCTTTGGTTTCATCGCTTGTTGCTTTGTCTTGATCAATAATACTACTTATCCTAGTGAGTTTTATAGTGTGTAATTGTTCTTTTCCATTTATTGTTTTCTTGTTTTGTTTCATGTGCATTGCATACTTGAATCTGATCCATGTTTTGTTCTAATATGTTGTTGTGTCACAACAAAATGATATTAAAGCTTAAGGCCATTGCAAGCTAGTATCTCTTTTTAGATAGCAAGATCCTTATGTGTTATAAGCCACTAGTTACTGTTGGTTGTGGTTGCGGGTTGAACATTCTCTGCTTTGGGGATTTTGTGTTGGAAGGTTCAAAGTTGTGAAGTTCAAGGGAGAAAGTGATTTTGGATTATTGAAAGAAAAAAAGGTTTGAGCACCTTTACATTTTGCTTGGGAACAACTCTCGTAGAGAATTTGTGTCTTCGTCATCATTTAGGCAAACTTTGTACACAATCATAGCATAAGTGAATGAGTCACATGTGTGTAAGAAGTTTAACAGATTTGAGCAAATGGGGTTTTCTCTCTATGGTGAGAAGTTTGGGTTTTGTGATTATTATGCTCTTGAAAAGCAACATAGAGGTGTTATTTTTATGATTTTGTCCAAGTAAACAAGTTATGGAAGACAAAGATTTGGGTGTTCGGTTAGATTGTAGTACTTCTATTTTGTTGGGACTTAAGGATGTTGTTTTAAACCTTATTCAGGTTCCAGAAGTACAGCAGCATGGAAGTGTGCCAAAGTTGGATGCTAGACCTCTAGTTAGAGACGATTTTAAAGATATGGTTGTGAATGCATTGACTGTTGAGGACTCAATAGATATGTAGACAAAGCCAGGTTTGGTGATTGAGTTCAATGGTGGCTTGGACTTGATCAATTTGAAAGAGAACTGATTTTGTATCTTTCGGGGTTTTATGGAGAAGACGATCAAGGAGCTTCATTCATTTGGGTTGAATTCAAGCCAATGTGAAGATTTGTTGAAAACTGTATTGAATTCAACCCACAAGGCTAAGAAATGTTGTTTTTTTTTTCTTTGGATTAGGGGTTATTTTGGGTGTTTAACCTACTTTAAGAAATAGGGTTTCTTGTGTCACTTATAAAAGGTTTTTTTGTGGATTTTTTTTTTTTTTAGTGTGGCAGATTGGTGTTTTTTCAAGACTTTGTTTGTGAGAGGCAAGAATGTATTTTGTGGGTTTTTCAAGAATTTGTTCTAATGGGTTTTTACTTAGGGTTTTGCCTTTGGGTTTAGGAACCTCGTTGTTGTGTGTTTTGCAGTCTCTTTATTCTCATTTTATTGAAAGTTCTTGATCATCTTCGCCCATGGGTACAGGCAATCTTTCTAAACCACGTTAAATATTGTGTTGTGCATTTATTCTTTATTGTTTATTTTTTATTGTTTTCTCATTTTGTTTCATGTGCATCACATACTTGAATCTAATGGTTAAAACAAAGGTCGTATGGTTGAAACTCGGTCTGAGATTATGAAGGCCCATCAGAGTGCTTCGTCTAGAAACAATTAAGACAATAAGGAAATCGAGGCCACCAAAATTGCCATTCTAGAGCAACAGATGCAAAATCCCAACCAAATTATAGAACAGATCATGTAACATAATCAAGAACTAAATCGAAGACTCATGATGCAGGGGGAGCACCAGCTAAGCATGAAAGGGAGCAGGGTGGTAGGCGAGAGAAGTAAGGGAATAGTCATGGCCTGGTGCTTCGGCGTCTCAACAAACTAATGGTGTGGGGGGAGGAGGAGCAACCGCCGAGCAAGATCAGCGGATGCAGAGGATGTAAGACCAACTAGATGTCATAATGGAAACTATTTAGGGAGGGTCTCTTCCACAGTCGAGGCTCTGATACAAAGACTAATCATCCATTCTCTATAGCGATCATGGCTTGTCCTTTCCCCAATAAATTTGGGATCCCTCAAATAGAGGCCTTTGACAGGAACTGAGACCCCTTTGATCACCTCGAAACCTACAAAATTCTGATGCTCCTGCACGACTACTCGAACGAGATCATGTGTAGGGCCTTCCGAGCGACCTTAAAAGGCTCTGTGAGAAAATGGTTCGGCAAACTTCTGCCAGGTAGCATCAGCTTATTCTTTGAGTTAAGCCAGTTGTTCGCCAACCACTTCATAGGAGGAAGACGCTATCGGAGGCTGGCCACTTACTTACTCAATGTCAAGCAATCGAAGGGAGAGTCGCTGAGACACTACGTCTCCCATTTCAACCAAGAGGTGATGCAGGTCAACGATGTTGATAAGAAGGTGGTGCAGATAGCTTTTATGGGTGGGTTGTTACCTACAAAATTTTTATTCTCCCTCTCCAAGTCTTCCCCTAGTAGCATGGCCGAGTTAATGCTTTGAGCCCAAAAGCACATGAATGCGGAAAACATGATGGATGCTAGGAGGGACCAAGGGGTCAAACCCTGAGAGTAGACAAAGAGAAAAAGAGATGAATGACAGAGAATGGTCGAGTGAGAGCATAAGACCAAGGTCATGCCTGTCCAAGAGGTAAGGCCGAGGGAGGCAAGGACCCTAGCTCAGCATACACAAGCTTATACTCCCCTCAATCCGTCCCTCGAATAAAACCTGATGTATGTGCAAGATGACCCATCATTAAAATGGCCCAAGAAGCTCAAGACCCCTCCAGAAAATAGGTCACAAAGGAAGTATTATCGTAAGAGTGCCTCAAGTAGAAGTTTACTCAACAGAAAGGCCACGAAAGCTCCAAAAGATTGGTCAGCAAGACATTACATTCACCAAAGAGGACTCTCGTAGGATACAACACCCACATGACAACGCTCTAATAGTCACGTTGGTCATAGCAAATCATCGAACCAAGAGGGTGCTCATAGACAACGGTAGCTCAGTTGACATCTTGTACCTATCCACTTTTGAGCAAATGGGAATTAGAAGAGATAAGCTTTGACCAACAACGACACCTTTGGTAGGGTTCACTAGGGGAAAATTATACCCTGCAGGGGTGGTCATAGTCCTAGTCACGCCTGGGGTCAGCCCTCGACAATTTACCAAGGTAGTTGACTTTTTAGTCATCGATTACCCCTCTATGTACAACATCATTATTGGTCGACCAACATTAAACCAGATGAAAGCCATTACTTCCACGTACCACTTGTTGATGCGTTTTCTGACTGAGGGTGGAGTTGGGGAGGTTAGAGGTGATCATTCGACCACCCACAAGTGCTACATGGCATCTTTGTGAGCCAAAGGATTGAAAGAGGCTCTCATCATTGATGACCTGGATGAAAAAGAGGACATCCAGCTAAAGCAGACAAGACTGATGGAGGACTTAAAGGAGTTAAACATTGACCCTGATAGGCCAGAGTGAGTTGTCTAAGTCAAGCAGAAGCTTTCGAAGGAGTTGAAACTTCACTTATAGAAGCTCCTCACTACACACAAGGACATCTTCGCATGGACCCATACTGACATGCCATGGATTGATACAAGGGTGATTACCCATAGGTTGAGCATTGACCCTTCAGCAAAACCAGTTAGACAAAAGAAGAGAACCTTCGTTGTCGATAGGAACTAGGCCATTATAGAGGACTTAGATAAATTGTTAAAGGCTGGATTCATATGGGAAGTGACATACCCTAATTAGATCACCAACATAGTCTTATTAAAGAAGAGCAATGGTAAATGGAGGATGTGTATGGACTTCACCGACCTTAATAAGGCCTTCCCCAAAGACATATTTCCTCTTTCGAAGATAGACTTGATGGTTGACTCTACCTCTAGACACCCTCTGCTTAGCTTTAAGGACGCCTTCTCCGAATACAACCAAATATAGATGGAGAAGGGAGATCAAGAGAAAATGTCATTCATAACCGACTAAGGGACATATTGCTATAGGGTTATGCCATTCGGATTGAAGAATGCAAGAACCACCTATCAAAATTTGGTGAATAGAGTGTTCGAGGCGTAGATCGGGAAAAACATGGAAGTCTACATGGATGACATGTTAGTAAAAAGTACAAAAGCTGAGAAGCACCTAAATGACTTAGAAGAAACCCTCTGCACACTCAGAAGATACCAAATGAAATTTAATCTAGCCAAGTGTGCGTTCAAGGTGTCGGTAGAAAAATTCCTAGGCTTTATGACCTCTCACAAGGGAATTGAGGCTAATCTTGAGAAGATTAGAGCCATATTGAACATGAAGTCGCCGTATACCACAAAGAAAGTGCAACGGTTGGCGGGGCGGGTGGCAGCCCTAAGCCGATTCATCTCAAGATCCACAGATAAATGCTTCCCTTTTTTTCGCCTTTTAAAGGAGTTTGAATGGATTGAGGATGCCGACCAAGCATTCCAATGGCTTAAAGAACATCTAGCGTGCCTACTGAGCCTTAGTCAAAAAATGTAAGGAGGGAACTTGTTCCTTTACTTGACAATATCCGAGATAGCAGTGAGCTCAATTCTTGTCCAAGATGAAAGACACAATCAAACACCAATGTACTACGTTAGCAGAGCCCTTCGTGGCACAAAGTTGAGGTATCCTCCTTTGGAGAAGTTGGCCTACGCGTTGGAGACCATGGCAAGAAGGCTCAGACCTTATTTCTAGGTTTACCCTATAGTAGTGCTGACCGACCAACCACTACAAGTGATATTACAAGGATCAAAGGTCTTAGGGAGAATGGTCAAGTGGGCCATAGAGCTAGGCGAGTTCAACATCTATTATCGACTGAGGATAACAATAAAAGGGCAAGCACTCATAGACTTCCTAGCAAAGATGACATCCCCAGAATCATATGAGGAAGACCCTTTAGGATTAAGCTGGACCCTACATGTGGATGTAGTGGCGAAGCCACATTGGAACAAGGGGGGCAGTTGCCCCCCCCCCCCTCAATGTCTGAGTACTCTTGTAATAGTAATGGGCAAAACAAATTTTATACATGATTGGAATCAACCCCCCCTAATTGGAATTAGTTGCCCCCCTTAATGTGTGAGTACCTTATGATTAAAATCAGTTGCCCCACCTTACCAGAAAATGAGTTCACGTCAACTCCAATCTGACTGAGCAGGTACCACTCCATTTTCTGCTCAAGATGTGACACAATGTCTAACAAATGGTGCATTAATAAAGGGAGAAAATTTCATCCAACCACTTCCCATTTGATTCCATGTGAAGTCACCTGGTGTCCAAGACAAAACATCTATTTTGATTAATAAATACACAAGTATTTATTAGTTGTATATTTACCATAATACTCTCCTTTGACCCATGTGTATTGGCTCAAACACCCTTTGTAAGGCCACATGTCTTGCACTAATTGCTAATGGAATGGTACCTATCCATTGAGATTGGAGATCAATGATTTAAAATCCCAAAGAATCCTTGCCCTCGGATTAGGTGTGCCCCTTAATAGGTGCCAATAGTGGACCCCGCAACTAGCAGGTGACATGTCACATTGAAAAAGTGATTTACACTTTTTAGGAGGGTGCTTTTTACTTTTTTTGATGTGACGTGTCACCCTCTTGTAGTGGGCGTACCATTGGCACCCATTAAGGGAGCGCACAAAATCCTTTGACTTACCCCCCTACGTAAAAATCCTGGCTCCGCCCCTGTGTGGATGGGTCTTCAACCGCCTGGGCCAGTGGGGTTGGGTTACTACTGACTACTCCAGAGGGAGTCAAAATCGAGTATGCAATTTGACTTGGATTCAAGGCAACAAAAAATGATGCAAAATACAAAGCACTGATTGCAGGTTTGAACGCCGCAAAGGAGGCTAGAGCCAGTTGGATCATCGACTACACCAACTCTAAGTTGGTTGAGGGGCAAGTGCTAGGCTAATACGAAGCTAGAGAGGATCGAATGCAAGGGTATCTAGCCAAGGTAAAAAGCCTCATTCCCCAATTTAGTAAATTCAAGATCCAACACATTCCTAGAAGCCAGAACGAGCACGCAGACCGACTTACCCGTCTGGCATCTGACAATAAATATGTGGTAGCACGTCGGCTACCAATGGGCCATTTCACCAAACCAAGTATAGAAAATGAGACAGGCAGTGAGGTCTGCATAAACGAGGCCAAAGATAATTGGACAACCCCAATTGTGCGATTTTCTCAAAACGAGAGAGCTTTCACCCGATAGAATAAAGACTAAAAAAGTGAAACTCAAAGTCAGCCGATACACATTGATAAACAACACCCTCTACAAACAGAACTTCACCATGTCATACCTAAGATGTTAATCACCGGAAGAGGGGGACTACACTATGAGAGAAATCCACGAAGAAATATGTAGAAACCACTCGGGTAGTTGATCGCTAGTTTACAAGCTTGTCTAAGTGGGGTACTGTTAGCCAACTATACAAGCAGACTCAGTAAATTTTGTCCAGATGTGCAACAGCTGCCAGAGGTTTGCTAACATCCTCTAATAACCCGCAAAGTAGCTCACACCCATAACGAGACCATGGCCCTTTGCTCAGTGGGGGATAGATCGTGGGTCCCCTCCACTTAGCAAAGAGACAAAGTTTCTCATGGTACCTGTCGACTATTTTACCAAGCGGGTAGAAGCCGAGGCATTGGCAACAATCACCCAAGGCAATATATGTGACTTTGTTTGGAAATCCATAGTGTGCCAGTTCGGATACCTCAGGTGATAATTCCAGATAACAAGAAATAGTTTGACAACCAAAACTTCCAAGAGTTCTAATCTCAGCTAGGCATCAAGAACCACTTTTCCTCTCTGGCACACCCCCAGGAAAACAGTCAGGTGGAGGTAACCAATAGAACGATACTGAAGATAATCAAAACCAAGCTGGAGGCATCGAAATGATAGTGGGTCGAGGAGTTATCAAGGATCTTGTGGGTATACAAAACCACCCCGAGGAGTCCCACCAGAGAGACACCCTTTACTCTAGCCTTCGGTAGCAAAGCAGTCATACCCATCAAAATTGGCATGGCGAGCCTTAGAACTCAATAGCCGCAGACCGAGCATGCAAAAAAGGAGCTACGGCTTAACTTAGACCTAGTAGAGAAGAAGAGAAATGAAGCCTCACTCCAAGTGGCAGCCTACCAGCAGAGAATGATGAAATACCACAATGTAAAAGTATGCCTGAGGGGATTCAACAATGAGGATTTGGTTCTCCGGAAGGTGAGCACGGCAACACAAATCCCAAGTGATGACAAGCTGGGACCTAATTGGGAGGGACCATATCGAGTGACCAATTCCGCTTAAGCGGATACTTACTACCTGGAAACCATGGATGGAAAGCCTTTGCCTCAACCATGGAAAGTCAAACACCTGAAAAGGTACTACCAATGAGCATGTAACCCCAATTTTGAAATAATAAAGTTTTGTGTATGCTAACGTGTATAGTACAAAGCATTCTACAGTGAAACCCTGAGCGGTATTGAAAAAATGGACTAAGTCTACTAAAATGACCCTCGGCCTACAAAGTGTTCTACAATGAAACCCTGAGCGGCACTGGAAAAATAAACTAAGTCTAATAAAATGACCCTCGATCTATAAAGTGTTCTACAATGAAACCTTGAGCAGTGTCTAACAAAAGGACTAAGTCCAGTAAAATGACCCTTGGTCTACAAAGCCTTCTACAATGAAATCCAGAGTGGCTTCGAAAAAATGGACTAAGTCCAATAAAATGACCCTCAATTTACAAAGCGTAATACAATGAAACCCCGAATAGTGTTGAAAAAATGAACTAAGTCTAGTCAAATGACCCTTGGTCTACAAAAGTGTTTTGCAACGAACCCCCTAGCGGCATCAAAAAAAATGGACTAAGTCTAGTAAAACCACACTCGGTCTACAAAGCGTTCTACAACGAAACCTCGAGTGGCATAAGAAAAATAGTCTAAGTCCAGTAAAACGACCCTTGGTCTACAAAGCATTCTACAACAAAACCTTAAGCGGCGTCAAAAAAATGGACTAAGTCCAGTAAAATGACTCTCGGTATACAAAGCATTCTACAACAAAATCCCGAGTGGCATCGAAAAAATGGACTAAGTCCAGTAAAGCAACCCTTGGTCTACAAAGAGTTCTACAATGAAACCCGAGCGACGTCAAAAAAATGGACGAAGTCCAGTAAAATGACCATCAGTCTACAAAAACGTTCCAAAACCAAATCCTGAGTGGTGTCGAAAAATGGACTAAGTCCAATAAAACAACCCTAAGTTTACGAAACAATTTAGAATGAATTCATAAGAGGTGCTAAAGTGTATAAAGAATGGCTTACATACAACTTGCAACATGTAACGAGCAACTATAAAGACGACCATGCAAGTAAGAGTTCAAAAGATGTAAATATGAAAATGTTCTTTGGCACATACATATAGAGGCCCTCGGCCCACAAAAAAGAAGAAAATAAAAATGAACAACAAAAACGGCCTTCGTCCTACATAGCCAGAGAAAAGGAAAGGTTTCACCTTTAGGAGGTGGCATCATCCTTCTCAAGCTCCCCCTCAGCAACCCCTGTCTTTGCCTCAGGGCTAGCCGACTCAGATTCAGTGTTGGCCTTAACCAAGGAGAGATCGAGGCTTGGATACGCTCAAAGGATCCGAAAGTAAAGAGTCTTGAGGCCACTGATGAAGTACTCTGAGGAGGTGTCGTCGAAGGCATCAAACTTTTGGTAGGCAAAGACCACTTTTTCGGCTACCTTCTCCTTCTTAGCCTCCTAGGCCTCCTCCAAGTCATCCAAAGACCTTTGTAGCACTACCACCCTAACCATTTCTCCCTCAATCTGATCTCATACATCTTCCAAGGTCGCCTTAATACCTTTCAATGTATTCTCCGTCTCAAAGAGTTTCCTCGCCAGTGCCGACCAATCGACATCGGCTTCAGCAAGCTTCTTCTAGAGTTCACCAATGTAGGAGTCTGAACCAAGTTGGTGGCTAGAGTGAGCCATAACCTTTGTCAACACCTGCAAACCAAAAGACAGACATTTAACAAAAGATGTATGATAGGGGTAAGGTAAAAAATGACAAAGAAAGAGATGTTTTCTTACCTTCCCCATATCAAAGAAGGAGTTCCTAGCCAGAGCGCTTGAGATGAGGCCCTTGAAGCTCTCCATGTCATCGTCGGAGATCACGGAGCACAGATGAGACACCGCCTAGTCTTCATCCAAAAGAAGGGATGGAAGGGCCTTCTCCTTGCCCTTGACAGATGACTTGCCAGCCATGTACTATGGGAGGTCCACAAACTCGTCGAACGAGGGCACAGCATCCAAAGTCACCTCCAGATCAACTATGGACTGAATAGGTAGAGTGGTCAGGGTGCTAACCGTGACTGACACCTTGCTTGGCTTCCCCTTCTCGGCCAAGCAGTGGTGGGAGAACTTTGGGTGCTTATGGGAGCTAGCGGTGGGATTCTTCTAGGAGACTCTCACCAAAGAGGCCTCTGATGGTCGTGCATACATGTTTATAAAGAACAACGTAAGATGTGTTAGAACCATATATATATAAAAAAAGAAAGAAATTTTACAAAGGACACGACCTTACCGACCGATAGGGTCCTCAAAAGGCCCAGGAGAAAGGGGCTTGGGGCCAAACAGATATAAAGAGAGAGACTCGAGATTCACGAGCAGCGAGTAATTCCTGACAGAGTGCGTAAAGGCACAATCAAGCCTTGTGAGCTCGACCTTAGACAAGGGACACTCGGCCAAAACTACAAAAAATAAAATTGAGTTAAAATCAAGTTAACCCGACTAAGACTGAAACAAACAAGGAAGGACGAACGTAACAGAAAATTACCTAATCTATGAGGCTCCCCCTAGATCTTGGGGACAGTGTGGACTTAGTCGACAAGCGCCTCCCACTAGCAAAACTCCCATCCGTCCCCGAAAAAGAAGAAAATTTTCTTTTTTCCAACTTCTGTTCGAAATCAGAAGGCTGGTGATTAACACTCAGTCAGGGGTCTGAATAATGAAGTACCACCAACCCACATAAAGTTCCACTACCTTATAGCAATAAAGGAACTCGGGAATAGTCAGGTGATCCTAACCACCACTGCATGTAGGCCATAAGACCATGCATGTGATCAATATTCTCCACCCATTGGGCATGATCTGACCCAGGGCGAGGCAGAGATCGTTCAACAACTGATGAATTAGCAATGGGATGGGGAAGCAAAGACCGGCTTCCAACGCTTGCTCATAGACAAAAACTTCATTGGCGAGACAGGCAGAAGCCCACTCGCCAAAGGCAAGAACCCTTAAACTAGCCAACTCGAGTATTTAAAAAAATTAACGGAGATCCTTAAGTCGGACCTAGGACATTGTTGAAGAAACTCCCTCAACAGCATAAAGAAGGCTGGCAAAACAAGACCACCTAACGGGCTCCAAAGGCTAAGTCGAATCAGGGGTATCTTCCCAAACTAAGTTACGATTCAGACCCATGATGAACTCTGAAGACTCAGATTGGGTACTCATGCGGCCGAGAGCATAAATAACGTCAACCGAGGGATTGAGGACTCCTAAGAGTTCATAAAAAATCTGACTAAGGAAAGAGAACTCGACCGTCAAGACACTTAAGTCAAGTAAACACTGATGAGTACGGAGGAAAAAAATACAAACGGGTTAGATGAAACCCTAATGGAGCCCCAGTAGGATCTAGGGTCAGACAGCGAGGGGATAGGGGCTAAAAGCAAAGAGGATGGCAGATTGACCACAAATAAAAAAAATGAGGGAAGGAAAATGGGTGGACGTTTCGGAATAAAAAAGGGGAAAAAAGATGAAAAGTGTAAAGAAAAAGAGAAACACAGAGAGGAAGATTAGCTAACAAGTAAAGGGATCAGTGTGGTACCTCCAGACAAGCGAGCTGACGCAGGCACCGTAGATACCGCTTGAGAGAAGGTCGGACGTAGGTAGGAAGAAGAACTCAATGAGCAAAGGCTTCGAATGCAAATGAACAGATTGAAGAGCAAGGTCACCCTTTATAGTTTTCCCCAACACCCACCAACTGTCGGATGACCCAAATTAACCCTCATCGTTGGATGAGCACACGGTTCAAGGAGAAATGGCAGTGGATGTGATGTCTCGTGTCGTCATTAATGGTGTAGGGCTTAATAAGGGGGGAGCTAAAACAATGGCATGCCTATTGTCTCAGGCGACCCTTCGAATTCCCAACACCCACTCGAGCTAGCAAACTAGGGAATGAGGGAGCAGATGATGATGAGGAATTTAGCTCGAGCTAACCAACTAAGTGAACCACCGAGGCCCAACCCATCAGCCAGGAGACCCACCTAGGTTAAATCGACAATCACGTAAGTCGAGTGCCCAACCATCAACAGGACCACCTAAGTACCAAGTCAGCTAGAACCCGACTGAGCGTTAGGAGGAAAGCATGATGAGCCTATCGGTTGCATAACACCCAGGAATCATATAACAGACCAAGGGTCAAAATACAAACCATGAGGAAACTCCAAACAGCCACCTTAAGCTAGCAACTGATGCACAGGGCTAACGAACCAACCGTTACAAAGACTAGAGAGTTGTACTCGAGAAGCAATGCAGAGGCTCTACCAATGCCGAGTCGCTATGTGTACTGCACCAACTTCCCAACAAACTTGGAATATTCCTGTCAATGACAGGTGGCCACATGAATTTTAAGGTAACAAACTCATAACAGAAAAAGGCCGCCTACAAAAGGAAGGGGAGGGGAGAAAAATAGAGAAGAGAAAAAAATTCCAATAAGAAAACTAAGAGGATTTCTGGGTAATCGGGGACTGACTTGAGCTTCAGAGGGGTGTAGGCTAGCGCCACACTGACGTTCCTCATCGTCTAAGTGCAGATGGGGTTGAACCAAAGATTTTAAATCAAAGACAACACAGAAGACCATCTTGGTGAGCTAAGAACCGGTACCATCAGAAACTATGTGAGCAAGATATTTGTATAACGTCCACACCAATCAATTCATCCATGCAAATCATACATGTCTCTTCTAACTCTTCTTTACCAAATTTCATGGTCTCTAAAGCCTCAATTGAAGATCGGGATACAGGAACCGCACTGAAACTCTACTCTTCATTGATTTCCATTAATTCTCTGATTAAATCTATCTGAACAAAGATGTCAAGAAACTTAACACTTGCCTTCAAAAGACTTAACACCATTCTACCAACTTTATTGGTTATTTTTAGTTTTACATACTCAATTTCCTCTTGGGGAATAAGATGTATAGATGAAATCACATCAAGGACATGGTTATCAATCATATCACAGTTAAGCATGTCGATCTTAAAGTTTCTCAACAAGGTTAGACTAACTTCGCGGAGGAGAATGAATCCATTGTCTTCTTCCCTTGTGGGTGTTACTTACCGACTCATATTTCTCTTTGATAGCAAAGTGGACTATGGCTTGGTTTTCAAAATCCGTGGGACACTCAAGGCCTTTTGTGGATAGATTGGAGAGACGGATTTGAGATAGCATGGTTGGAGAGATAAGAGAGTTTTGTTTGAAAGGCAAGAATGTGAAAGAAGAGTTCTCTTTGAAAGGCAAGAAAGAGCAATACAATTTTAGAGTAATGAGGTTTGAAATTTAAGAAGAGGAAGAGTAATGAGTTTTTATAAGGAAAATTTGAATGATGACTAACTTCTATTATGGTTTTTTAATTCCATATACATTCTTGTTTTTGGTTACGTATTAAAGGGAAAATTCTATAAGACAGCTATAAGACCAGCCATGCCTTATGGAGCAGAATGTTGGGTAGCCAACAAACAAGTACATAAATGAGTGTGGCTGAAATAAGGATGTTGAGATGGATGAGTGGCAAGACTAGAAAGGATAAAATTATGAATGAATTCACTTGTGAGAGTTTAGGGATAGCACCAATAGGTGATAAAATGAGGGAAAGTCAATTGAGATGGTTTGGGCATGTGCAACGAAGACCAATGACTGCACCAG
>JAOXJP010297320.1:0-18444 GCA_025762735.1 Platanus orientalis | reverse complement strand
ATATATATATATATATATATATATATATATATATATATATATATATATATATATATATATATATATATATATATACCAAACGTGCCTACGGCATTCTAAATTCTATTATATAACAGTCCTGAACTTATAATTTTTAAAACTCATACTAATATAACTGAAAATTGCTACGTATTTCTTGCTTAAACTTGAAAATGCAAGTTTCTTTTGTGTTCCTATGTATTAAATAACTTAAATAAATACCCACACACCCACCGGAACCCCAACAAAATAATAAATAAATAAACTAACCTTAAGGCATCATTCCAATCCCACGTATGGCATCATAGAGGGGATAACAACTTCCCCAAGAAACATTTCTTTTGTTTTTATTTCTTGTAATAATGGCAACTGACTTTGATTGGCCTTTTCATCCTTTCTAATAAATGTCCCATATTACTGATAAAAAAATTCGAGAGCATTCCCTAGATAAGTGGTCTTATTAAAGATAAAGCCATTCCCATAACCTTCTTAGCTCTAAAAGCTAAAACCTTGGCGATGATTCTCTATTTACTTTTGATGAGCCTGATAGGGCCAAAATCTCTAATGTCCTCAAGTCTACCTTTCTTAGGAATCAAAGTTAAGAAGGCGGCCTTCATGCTCTTATCCAATCTCACATTTGAAGTCCCTCATTCCTTGCATAGAGTCAGCCCTCAGAGTCCACTAAACCCACTCGTCCAGTGCTTCAGTGGACTCTTTTTCAAAAGGTCTAACTTAGATAACCACATACTTCCAACTGAATGCAAACAAAAGAGAGATCATAAAGCCTAGGTCAAAAGGTATTTCCGAGTAAGATGTCCTTACAATTGCTCAAATCTTGGTCTCCTTGATATTTATCTTCTAGCAAAATCTCCTCAACCTTCCGTGGATGGTAAGACTTTCAAGCATTTGCAATCCACTGATAGAACTTCGTGTTCTTGTATTCAACATTAAGCCAAACAACCTTGATTTCTAACACCATCTAATTCTTCAATATGAACAGGCTTTTTGAATGCTTCTTTAACTGTAATCTATAAACTTTCTGTACCTGTGAGAATAGCCCCATATTCCTCCTTTGTCAATGGAAGTATTCCCTCCAGCAAGAAGCTCTTCCTTGTTTCAACCCTTTTGAAATCATCCTTACTCCACTACTTGAACTATATTTTGAGGTTTTTAGTTTCTTGCAAAAGGAATGACCTGCTCACCCGATAAAAATGAAGGAATTCAACCATTTGTCAACCAAAACCATGAAATAGGGGACCCCCACCATAGAAGTGAACAAAGGTGTGATTGAATAGTTAGTGGCCTTGGGATAGTTTTCTGTAAAAACACCTGAAAAGTGTTCCTCCCACTCCTCTTAACACAATGAACTTGTCCAGCTTCATAAGAATGGGAAATTTTGGTTATTGGACCCTGTGAACAGCACTTTATTTAGTGGAAGATCTATTGATGTGTATTCCTATACAGGAAGTCTGTAAAGCTCATCACACCCAACTTATTCCTCTTCCACCTTTTTCTCCTTGAGCAAATTGTAGACATTAAATCTCCATCTATGCAGTATAGGCACCTTAGGCACGAGCAGCACCCTCCGAAACTCCCCCATCTAACACCATAATTTCTAGTCAATTGGCCCACACCCAAACGAAAGAGTTTTCTTGATTCTTGAATACTGGTGACATAAAGAAGTGTTCAGCCTATGGAAGAGCTAATCTCCCATCTAACATATCCAATACCCCATCATAATTCATCTATTCAGAACCTATCCACCATAATTTGTTTCTTGGAGAATAAGTTATGAGACCACTTCCTCATAATATTACCACCAGTCGACTGTCCATCGATCCCAGCCCATGGGCATTCCGTGAAATGAATAGAGCTTCATGGATCCCCTTTGAATTCCCCACCTCCAACTTCATAGAGCCCCCTTCAACCTCCATTCCCGAATATTTCTCATAATTCACACCGCATACAGTTTATGGAGCTCCGTTGGAATCTCCACCGTTTGACTTTGCTTCTCTTGTCTTTTGAGAAGTGTGTTCTTCCATCATTCCTTAATGACTACGAAAAAAGGTCTTCAGCTCTGTTTCAACCCTTTTACAGAGATCAAGAGTTTACTGGATTCCATATCTCCATGAGTTTCAACACCCATTCAGATGGTTCATCATCCACTTACCACAAAACCAGCTTTAGCAATGATGTGTAACTCTTCCTCCATCTGACCCATCCAGCTAATCCCCTTTCAATTGGGTGGGTCTCTGTGGATTTCCTTATGCTTATCCACTACAATACCTGAGAGTTTCATAGTGGTTGGTCCATTCTGCTGACAAACCAAGACTAGAGGGGATCTTCCTTCCTCATTTTTACACTGATGGAAGGGATGGATGTCAGGTTTGGTATGGGTCTTGGCTAATCAAAGCTGACCTGATTGAACAAGGGCAGAGAAAGGCATGAGGTGGATCAAGTAGGGCCGGTTCAGGAGTAAAGGGGTGAAACTTTATACAAAGAAGAAGAAGAAGGGCAAGATAGGCAGTTAATATTCAAGACTCGATTTATAAACTTTATGGGGTTGGTGCAAAACCAGAACCTTCCAAGAAGAAGGGTGACATGGGCAGTAAATATTCAAGACTCCATTTATATACTTTATGGGTTGGTGCAAAACCAGAACCTTCCACGGAGCTGCAGCATGAAACCCAAAACCTGATTAGGCCATACCAAACCTGCCCCATTAAGGGCAGAGTGGGGTGGTCACCCATTCAGCCCACCCCATTGCCATCCTCAATTACAGGTTCTCACAAATTATCTGAATAGGTGACTTCGAAATCCCTACGTTTATATATAGTCAAGAAAGCAGATGATTTGTTGCATCACCTATAGGCCTACCCCTTCCAAGATCGCCAAACGAAGGCAGACAATCGCATCAGCTATATTCCCCACTTTTCAGGCTTCTCTGCACAAAGGATCAGTAACAAGCTCTTCTTTTTCAGGGTTCTCCATGACGGTAGGTGTTCCTCCTTTTCTCTAAACATCTCATCAATGCATGATGTATCTCCATAGTCAGCATCCCTTAACCCCGTCTCTAACTAAAACACGTCTTCATGGCTGTCCACAAGAGCTACCTTTGAATATCCAAGTTCCTAATGATTCCCTGAACAAAAGGAAAGTCACCACTCACTACTTCATGGCTATCCTTCTCCTTGCATTTTTCATCTAATATTCAAAATGTCTTGTTGTGGAAACGTCGGTTTGGCCAAAATAGGATATATGTTAGAACTGTGGGTAGGGAATATTGTCAAAATAGAAGAAATTTAGAAAACATTGGGAAGTCTCTAGTAATACCAACCTACATTTTAGAAAATGATAAAAGAAGCATAAATACATACTTTTAAAGAACCATGTCCATATAAACTATCATTATGGTGACAAATCCATGGTAGACGAATATGTTTGCTATCATATTGTATTAGGCTCTGAGAAGCAATCTTGATGTTTTACACCAAAATCATAGTAAAATTTAGTAACAGTATTAATCCATGAATGTAGGCATATAAGCGTATGTTATTTTAATTTACGATTCTTATCCTCATAAAAAAAGGGTCAATTTCACATCCATAAAATCAAAATATCAACGAGTCACAAAAAACTCCTCTAACACTCATAAATCATGAGTGCAAATACATGATTATATTAATTGATCAAATAGGGATCTACTTATTTAAATAAAGGAATTACAAACTCATAGTGCAATTACACCCAAAAGGAATTCCTAGGAGACTGAAAATAATCATCATATCAACAAAAATATTGTTGTCGCACCTAAGTATAATAGTTTGCCATATCATGTAATTATGAAGCAATTAACATAATCTAGCATAAATTGTTCATAATCTTGAATGATGCCCTTTAACAACCCCATTAGGAGATTATCTGGATATGTTTGAGCCCCTCTCATAGAAAGATGGGATAACTCGTACCTGAATCCATTAAACAGTTATTGAGTTGTAACCTATGAAGATATACTATGATAGACATACAACAACAACAACAACAAACAACCTTATCCCAACTATTTGGGGTCGGCTCCACGAATCCTGTTTTGCCATTCCACTATATTTAAGGCCATATCTGTTGTTAAATTACAAGCTGCCAAGTCTCTCCTTACTACTTCAACCTAAGTCAATTTTGGCCTTCCTCTAGTCCTTCTAACACCTTCAACTTGCATCGTCTCACTCCTCCACACGGGCGCAATCATTGGTCTTCGTTGCACATGACCAAACCATCTTTAATCGACTTTCCCTCATTTTATCACCTATTGGAGCTACACTTAAGCTCCCACGAATGGATTCATTCCTAATTCTATCATTTCTAGTCCTGCCACTCATTCATCTTAACATCCTCATTTCAGCCACACTCATTTTATGTACATGTTTGTTGGTTGCCCAACATTCTGCTCCATAAAGCGTGGTTGGTCTTATGGCCGTCTTATAAAACTTTCCCTTCAATTTTAGTGGTATTTGTTTATCACACAACACTCCAAAAGCATCTCTCCACTTCAACCATCCAGCTCTAATTCTATGAGCAACATCATCTACAATTTTTTTCTCTTTGTGCATGATTGAACCTAGATAACGAAACTGGTCACTCAGAGTTATCTCTTGGTCATCAATTCTAACTACTCCCTCATTCCTACTCCTATTTTGTGTTAATGTATGTAATGTCAATTCCATGGACAAACCTAGAGTGAGGTCTTAGTGTATTGTAAGTGTCCTATGAGCTCACATGTTTGAGATAAGGAATCATGGTAGACCAAAGGCATAAGAAGACCGGAAGCAACCTCGAATTTTCTCATTCTACTCAAGATATAAAGCATGCATTGCACATCATGTATAAACCTAAATGTAAACCTAAGTATGGTGGTAAAAGCCCCCAAAAAGACCCAAGAGAGGACAACCCAAGAAACCACTCTGCACAGTTCAGAAAAAGTGCAGTAAATCAAGGCGTAACCGATCACGGATCTCGTGATTGATCACGACCCAAGATCTGGACTCAGTTCAAGAGTTTCAAACATGGGGACCCATCAGCCATGATTGATCACAAGAAGGATCATGGCTTGATGCCTGACCCCATGACTGATCACGAACTAATCAGGCCTAAGCCCAACACCCGTGATCGATCAGGCGATTGGTGATCAATCACGAGGTGTGACTAATCATGAGGCATGACCGATCACGAGGGCAATTTGTCAAACTCAAAATTTTATTTCCCCCCATGCATTATTTTGAAATTTGAACCCCATTTTAAAAAATCTAAAGCTCTAATGAGTTGTCCGTTTTTAAAGATTTCAATCTAAAGGTTGTGGGTGCTCTCCATCCTTATAAAATATAACTTTTTCTATTAGAGTAAGAACTTTAAGCAACCTAGAGAGTGTTAGAAAGTTTACCAAATTGAGAGCTTCCTCCATTGAGAAAACCAAGAACCTCTCACTGTTTTGAGCCAAAGTAGCTAGCATCTACTCTAAAGATCATTCTTTTTTTTTTCTCCTCTTAACACCAAGCTTCTACTATTGAGGAAAACTTGTGGTGAGCTCTTCCTAAGAAGAAACTCATACTTGGCTAAGCTCAAGGAGCACTAGAACCAAGGGCTTGAAGATTGTGGGTAGCTAAGGCATACTAGTTCTACAAGGAGCACGCCACATTGTGAAAGTAGCAACATCAACTAACTTATGATAATATTTGTTTTCCTTTGCATTCATTTGCATACATTCATATTATTATCTTGCTTTGCTTCTGCCGAAGACACCGGAAGTAGTTCACACTCACCGAAAACACCAAGTGTTGTTGAATAACTTATCAATAGTAAGTAGTATAAGTTTTTTATATTTTTGACTTAGGTTGTATTAGGCAATCTAAATGAAATATACCTAAGCTCGGTGGTGAGTTTTAAAAGAGCGGACGTAGGTCATCGTGCCGAACCACTATAAATCTCTTGTTGTTGATTAAGTATGTGATTGCTTGTCTCTCTACTTTTAAGCACATTACTACTCTTGCACTTTACTTGTTTGATAAAATTCTTAAGTAAGCACTTTGTAGCACACACACACTTGATATAAGTATAAGAAAATTAAAATCAATTTAAAATCAATCTTAACACTTGTAAAAAGGGGTAAAATAATTTTAATATCCTATTCACCCCCCTCTAAGATAACCTAATAGGTATTTCATTTTGGCTAAACTTGCATTCCATATATTCCGTTTTAGTTCGACTTATCCTAAACCCATTTGATTCTAAAACTTCCCTCTATAGTTCTAACTTGGCATTTACCTCCTTTAGTCCCATCAATCAACACAACATCATCAACAAACAAAATACACCATGACACCTCTTCTTGTATATGTCTAGTCAACTCATCCATAACTAAGACAAAAATGTGCGGACTCAATGCTAACCCCTGGTGCAAGCATACTGTGATTGCAAACTCACTTGTCTCTCCGCTGGTTGTTCTAACACTAGTTATTGCTCCATATACATATCCTTAACTAGGTTAATATATCTACTTAGGACCCTTTTTTTAATTTAAAACCCACCAAATGATCTCTCTTGGTACTCTATCATATGCCTATTCTAGGTTAATAAAGATCATACGAAGATATTTCTTATTTTTCCTATACTTTTCCATCAATCGTTGAAGTAGGAAAATAGCCTCAGTTGTTGATCTCCCAGGCATAAATCCAAACTGATTTTCAGAGAGTCTAGTTTCACATCTTAGTCGATGCTCAATCACTCACTCCCATAGTTTCATTGTGTGGCTCATAAGCTTGATCCCACGATCATTGGTGCAATTTTGAATATCCCCCTTGTTCTTATATATAGGAACCATAATACTTTTCTTCCATTCATCCGACATTTCTTTAGTTCTAATGATCATGTTAAAAAATTTAGTTAACCATGATAAGCTATTGTCTCCCATGCATTTTCAAACCTTAATTGAGATACCATCTAGTCCTAGTGCCTTTCCTATCTTCATCATCTTTAAAGCCTCTCTAACTTCTGTCACTCTAATCCTACAAAGATATCTATGATCTCTAATCTCATCTACTCTACCAATTCTTAAACCGACTACATGATCCTTATCTAATAATTTTTGAAAATAGCTCCTCCACTTTTCTTTAATCTCTTTGTCTTTTACTAAGACTCTTTGATCCTCACTTTTAATGCATTTAACATGATCTAGGTCTCTACATTTCCTATCCCTTATTCTCACAAGTTTATATACCCCCATCTCGCCCTCCCTAGTACCTAACTTATTGTAAAGGTCATCATATGCCTTAAATTTTGCATCGTTTACAGCTTTCATAGCTTTTTTTTTAGCATTTTTAGATCGTTCTAGATCTTCTATATTTTTATTCTTCTAATCCTTATAACAAGATCTTTTATCTCTAATGGTTTTTTAGACTTCATCATTCCACCACCAAGTTTTTTTAGATGGTTGCACTTTTCCTCTAGATTCTAGGTTTTCTGGGTTTCATATGAAAGTGAATAGACACCAAAACCTGTATTTGAGTACATATATCTGTATAATGTTAAACAACTATATGGGTAGTGGGAGACAGTCTAGCCAAAATGGGAGTGCAAAGGGATACCATGCATCTGGGTAATGGGAATAGTAATACCACTATGTAGTGGTTTTTCAAGCATGCCTCGTTTTTTTCTTTATTTTCTTTACTTTTGTCCTTATCTCTTTTTCTTCCTTTTATCATCATCATGTACTTTCTTCTTCAATTTCAAAGAAATCTTAAAGTTATCCATTAAAAAAATGTTGAAGAGCTATATATCTTGTCCACCGTTATGCAAATTGTTATTCACATCCTTCAAGCAAAATCTCTCTACAATGTCTTGTTCTTGTATAGTTCTCAATTACTTGGTATGTGAACCCAAAATGACTAAACAGATGAAAATTTAGAGAAGGAAAACTATAGAAAAAAGAGAAAAACAAGAAGAAGAAAGGAGGAGAAAAGACTGGAGAAAGAAGGGGGGAGATCATAGATTGATTAATTCACTCGTATGATCCTCTCTTATTATATTAGGTGGATTATATGAGTAAAATATGCATATGCTTCTTAATCACATAAATAATTACAAGTGTACCCTTACACTCATTACACATCACATTCCAACACTCTCCCTCAAACTGGAGCATGAATGTCATACATTCCCAGCTTGCTAATGATTTCATGGAGTCGTACTTTTGGTACCCTTTGGTAAGAATGTCTGTAAGTTGTTGTTCTGTTGTTACATATGGGGTACACCCCAATCCTGCAAGGATTTTTTATTTTTTTTGATGAAGTGCCTATCAACTTCTATATGTTTGATACGATCATGCTATATTGGATTATGAGCTATATTGATTGCAGCCTTGTTGTCACAATATAGACTCATTGGTATTGGTGTAGCAAGACCAAGCTCATGTAGTAGTTGACGCAACCAAATCATCTCGCACACTCCATGGGCCATAGACCTGTATTCAGCTTCTGCACTGGATCTAGCAACCATAGATTGTTTCTTACTCCTCCAGGTCATAAGGTTTCCTCTAACTAATGAACAATATCCAGAGGTGGATCGTCTATCAGTGATAGAGCCTGCCCAATCAACATCAGTGTAAACTTTAACTCTCATATGTCCCTAACTAGTGAATAGTAGACCTCGTCCTGGAGCTGATTTCAAGTATCTCAGGATCCTATAGGTTGCTTCCAAATGAGGAGTTTGTGGTGCATGCATGAATTGACTTACCATTCTAACCGTAAAGGCAATATTAGGTTTGGTAAGTGACAAGTAGATAAGTTTTCCAACCAATCTTTGGTATCTACCTGCATCAATCAGTGACCTACCATCTTGATCATTCATGCCATGTTTCACTTCTATAGGGGTTTCAACTAGTCTAGTATCCAATAGCCCAGTTTCAATCAAAAGATCTAGGATATACTTTCTTTGGGAAATGAAAACTCTTTCTTGATCTAGCAACCTCAATTCCCAAGAAATACCGTAGTGCTCTCAAATCTTTGACTTCAAATTCACTGCTAAGATGTGATTTCAAACTGGTGACTTCACTTGGATCATCACCTATTATGACAATATCATCCACATATACAATCACCACTATAGTACCCTCTTTTTTGTATTTGATGAATAAGGTGTAGTCATCTTGTGATTGGGCGTACCCAACCTTTTTTAGGCTTCCACTGAACCTTTTAAATCAGGCTCTTGGAGATTGCTTTAACCCATACAAGGCCTTTCTCAGTTTGCACATCTTACCCTCGCTCCCTGAGAGTTGAAATCCTGGAGGTAGCAACATGTATACTTCCTCATGTAAGTCTCCATATAAGAACGCATTCTTCACATCTAGGTGCCAGATAGGCTAATTTCTATTAGCTGCAACAGATAATGGAGCCCTTATAGAGTTCATTTTTCTACTGGTGCAAAGGTTTCCTGGTAATCAATACCATAAGTTTGAGTGTATCCTTAGGCAACCAGTCTTGCTTGTACCTATCCACTGACCCATCCACTTTATACTTTATAGTATACACCCATTTGCATCCCACAGTTTTCTTGCCTATTAGAAGCTTAACCAGTTCCCAAGTATCATTCTTCTCGAGAGCTTTCATTTCTTCAACCATGACATTTTTCCACTCAGCCTTAGATATTGCCTCTTTTAGAGAAGTAGAAACTTTCACAGAAGAGACAAAATTAACAAAGGTCTTATAAGGGTTAGTTAGAGCCTAATAGGAGACAAAATTGGAAATAGGGTGACTAGTGCATGTACGCTTTCCTTTATGAAGTGCAATTGGACGGTCATCATCCACAGAAGAATTTTAGGGAAGTGAAATAGGTAAATTTAAAGAATCATTACCTGGATCCCAAGAAGTAATTGGAGGTGGATGAGTTGCTTTGTCTTTGTTTCTCCTTATATATGTTTGCAGTTCTTTTTCTGTTTCTTTCCCTAAATCAAACATAGATGGAGATACCGAAACTAGGGCAGGAAGAGAAGTTGGAAGGCAAAATTGAGGACTCTCTTCACTCCTATGCTCTCCCTGAAGAGAGGCCGTAAAGGGAGAAAACAAAGGGGTAGATTCAAAGAAGGTAACATTGTGGCTCCCAAATTTTCTTCTTGTAGCTGATGATAGCATTTATACCATTTTTGTGAAGCAGGATAACCTAGGAAGATGCACTTCAAAGCCTTTGGATCTAGTTTGGTTCTATCTTTCTGCAGAAGATGGACAAAGCAAATGCAACCAAAAACCCTAGGTGAGACCAAAAGCAAAGGTTTATCTAGACATAAAGCAACAATAGGTGTCTTGAAGTCTAGAACTTGAGTAGGCATCCTGTTGATGAGGTAGGGGAGACAGTTAAAAGTGCTTCTGATCAAAAGGTTTTTGGGGCATTCATAGAGAACAATAAGGCTCTAATTACTTCTAATAGGTGTCTATTTTTGTGCTTTGCCACTCCATTTTGTTGAGGAGTACCTACACATGTGGTTTGGTGTTCAATTCCAATTGAGGTAAGATAAGTTCACAAGTGAGCTGAAATATACTCCCCCCCATTGTTAGAATGTAACACTTTAATAGGTGTTCCAAATTATGTCTTAATCATTTTGTGAAAGGATGGAAAGATAAAACCAACTTCGTCCTTGGACTTCATAAGGTATACCCACATACAATAAGAGTAGTCATCAACAAATGTAACAAAGAATCTATAACCAAATAAAGAAGAGGTTGGGGACAGGCCCTATACATCAGAATGAACAATAGCAAATGGATGTAGACTTTTATTAACACTCGGAGGATAAGAGTTGCGTACATGTTTGGATAATTGACAAATTTCACACCCTAAATCCATTAAGAAATTCGAAGAAAATAAATGTGGAAACAAATGTTTTAAAGAAGATAAGGATAAATGACCCATTCTCTTGTGCCACTACAACAAGGAATTTTTATTTGTAACATAGCAATTATTGGATTTAGCTACTGAAAGAAAAGAAGACTAAACCACATCCGCATCCAGGAGATAAAGTCCATTAGCTTTCCAACCACTCTCAATCATCTCCTTCGAATACAAGTCTTGAAACACACAATGAGAAGGAAAGAATGTCACAAAACAGTTAAGATTTTTGGTAATGTGACTAATGGAAAGAAGGTTGGTAGCAAATTTCGGAACATGTAAGACTAATGATTAAGGATAAAGTACCCTTACACTCATTACACCTCACATTCCAACACTAACAACATATGATTTACATTAAATAAAATACAATATTGTTTCTTGGATTGCTTCTTAGTCAATTCTCTAAACTTTTCTACTCGCTTCTTTAGAGGATTTCACTCATTTCCCTTAATAGCTTTCACTTGCTTCACTAAGCTTCCCACATTTGGGAAGCATGCTTCCCACTACTTGGGGAAGCAGAATGAAATTTTCTTACTAAGCTGGAAGCGAGCTTCCTACCTTGTACCAAGCTTCCTTGCAACTATGGTTTATTTTCAAGTCAAATAGGTTTTATTTATTTTTTAGGAAAATGAAAGTTCTATTTCTGTTACTTTCTTTAGTCCTTTTCGGGTTCAAAACTTATCCATTTGGTTTGGTTTTGGTGTCATTTTAAAAGATATTAGCTTTCCAATGAGCCCAAGATCTTGTGATTTGATGTAATTGGGGAATTTATGGCCAAAATATTGGAAGGAGTTTATGATGGAATAACTATTTTCGAGTTTATATTTTTATTAGGAAGTTTAGTTAAATGATTTGAAAGTGTTGAGTGTAAAAGCTATATATACATTTTGTAAATAATTTTTTTAATATAATTTGATTAATTGACTAATGAATGATATTTCAAGGCCTACGGCTGTTCACTGGTGTGATTTAAGTGTGACTCCTAGGTTAAAAAATGGGACTCTAGTTGATATTTTCTTTCTTCTTTTATTCTTCAAATTTGTTTTAGTAATTTTCATCATTATTTCTACAAAGTTTTTCTGTTATTCAGCCTACATAAATCCTAGATTCACTCAACCCTTATAATTTCTAATTCTACATTGTTGAAAGTTTTATTGAAATATAGATTATGTATTCATAGACAATTCCTATAGTTATCTCAACTGCACTTTTCCTTAAATGTTTCAATTGCATCCCATAGCCTTTTTCCTACCCTGCACAACCCTTATTTGGCCCTTCAACCACTTAAGATTACATAATTCTGATTTATTTTTTTCCCTTAAAACTCATCCCATAACCTTATAAAACTCAATTATTTCCTTAACTCCTAAACCCTACCATTAAACCCTACTGTTAAAACCCTATTCTTAAACCTAAACCAGCAACCTTAAACCTCACAAATAAATCTTGAAATTACCCTAATATTTGAAGAAGAGAAAATCATTACTTTCTCCCCTTTGTTCCACATCAGCTTGGTACCACAACCTTAATTCTACATGACATTGGTTTAAATAGAAGAGTGAATTGCTTTTAGTGATTTAATTAAACATGTCACGGAAAAATCTTGTGAAATTTCTCACATAGTTGTGCTAGAAAAGGAAAAGAACAGTTTATTGCTAGATATTTAAGTTTTTTTTGAGATATTAAAGGCTTAAATCTTTTTTTTTGTTTTTTTTGAAAATTCCTTGGATATTCTGCAAGATATTGTGTCAAAGCTAATCTCATTGTCATTTATGTATCATATACTGTATCTGATGTCACTATATGGCTGCTTTCTCTGCATGCCACAGCAAATGGCAGGCATTCAAACTGGCAACGCTTTCCGGCTTTGCTGAGCCCCTCGGTGTGGTTATTGTAGGTATGTGTACTGCTTTTCAGTCCACTGTATGAACTTCTTAATCTTCTTGTTGCAATTTTGACACAAAATCACATGCACTTAAGGAAAGTTTTATCTTTTAAACTTCATCTAATATACCTCACCTCAACTCAACAAAGCCTTATCCCATCTTGTAAGCCTAATCTAATGTGACAAAGATAATATAAATAATTGTCTAGTTGCTTCAGAGGTCATGATGGATGTGCCTGAACATTTTATGCTACTTTTAGACCTGCTGACTTTCATTCTTTTAAAGAAAAAAAGCCTTAAATTGGGTGCATAGGTAAATTAACATCCATCTAGACTTTTCTTCTGGAGCCTTCACAGCAATTTGTTTTCCTAATTTTTCCCTTACAATGGAATGTGCTAGATCAGATGGTAATAGTCATCCATTTCCCTTGATTGTTAACCTAAGGAGATCATTTCGCTTGCGTTTTATTGGATGAAATATTCTGACCATTGCATGTGCACGTGTAGGTATATCCTTTTTTAGATGGTAACCATGGTAATTACCAACTTTGGCCAGAGTTACCTAATTTATATATTGCATACATGAAAAACTATGATGCAACTTTCACAGTTATGCTTGTGGACATCACAATATCTTTAGAAATCTGTTTGTCTATTCATAAGTGGGGCTTTGTTCTTTCTGAATGCTAAAGCAAATTATTGAACTATTTAATTCCTTTTTTTTTTCTTTGGTTCCCTTGCAGCTTACTTATTCCCAAGCAGTTTAAACCCCGAAATTCTTGAGGGCTTGCTCAGTGCAGGTTCAACATACAATCCATGTCTCATTTCGAGCCATTAAACTGGAACTTATATCTGTTGTTTGACTTTTTTTGTTTATTAATTGATTTCCTGTGCAGTTGGTGGGGTGATGGCTTTTCTCACCTTGCATGAAATGCTGCCATTGGCATTTGATTATGCAGGGCAGAAGCAAGCGGTCAAGGCTGTGTTTCTTGGAATGGCTTTCATGTCTGCAAGGTAATCTACTTCATAGCAAAGAGAAAACCAATTTAAAAATTACAGTGAATCTTAGAATATGAATGAAAATGGCTAAAATGGTCCTTGGTTCTATAAGTTTCATTCACATGTCCGTCATGACATTGGACTACCTTGAACAAGGTGAAGAGGCCAATGGCCTTGCTACAGTTGTTCAATAAGGGGCCATCAAGTTCTTCAAGAAACACTTCCATGGATAGTTGTGTCATTCCCGTAAAGTAAATAATAAATAAATAGAAACACATGGTTCTTTCCTGCTTTTGCTATTCTTCTGAGAAGTATTTTTAAAATTTTTGCAACACAACAATGCAAGGGAACATCTGGTAGCCTGTGAGTAGGGGTGTCAACGAGTTGAGCTGAGCCAAGCTTTTCCCAGCTCAGCTCAGGTTTGTTACACAAGGATTAGGCTCAGGCTCATCACGAGCCAGAGGTGCTGAGCTCAGGTTAAGGTCATTAAGAAGATGAGCTTGGCTCACCAAACTCAAGCTTACTGCTTCAGACCTGATGGTTGAAACAGGCCCAATATATATATATATATATATATATATATAAGACCATAACGAGCTGAGCTTTTAGTGAGCTGAACCTAGTGCAGCTATCAGGCTCACTTAGCTATACAAGCTCAATTGGAGGCTCAGGCTCAGCTCTGTGAGATTGAAAAAAGGCTCATGCTGAGCTTTGAACCGAGCCAACCTAGCTCAGCTCATTGACAGCCCTACCTATGAGCCATCAAAGCTGGGGGCCCTAGTGTTGGGGCTTTTGCAATTCTCAGTTGTATGATCTATTTTGATGTAGGCAAAGAAAAAATATCTTGCTTATCATGTCGAGTAGCTTTAAAACCATGTATTCGGATCCAGTGTTAGAACCCAAAAGACCATCTAAAATTGGTAGCTCACAAGTTACCAGTTTGAGCTTTACTGAAAGGATACTCATTTAAAACGGATATCAGGAATCACAGTGTTGCATAGTGCAACTGGGTTCATTGTCCTTGGAATGCGGCCCTCCAATTGTGTAGCAAGTGATGGGCTGCCATGTGGTGAGTGCTGGGTCCTGCCCATGACTGTCTTTTATTTGTTGTCAAATGTTTGGGGTTATTGGATGAATTTGCTTGTTATGGAGACATTAGATATTTCCTAGATTGATTTTTATATATGTTCCCAGTTACGTGCCTGTGGTTGGGTGATTTGCAGTCTCACTTATGTTTCTTATACATTTCCCTGCTGTTTTTGCAGCCTATATTTTCTTGAAATCAGCTTGCCAAAGGAGATGAGTTTGTAACTCTGGACTTGTTGATCAGGATTCTATAACCTTTGTACAGTCCAAAATGACCATCACAGGTTCTTGACATGCCCATGGCTCTTGTTTTACTTGATCGCCAAGAACATGTTTACTCACCGCCGGCTTCTTTCAAAGGAAAACAACTGTTGTCATCTATAAAATGGAGGTTTACTTCACCTACCAAAAAGGAAAATAAGATAGAGATGTGTAGATTATGTTAGTACTGTTTATTTGTGATATCTTTTGTTACATCACCTGACTCAAAATGTCTTAATTAAGTTTCTTAATAAGAAAACATTGTTCTTTTAATATGGAATCTTGATGTTCAAATATAGATGTAGTGGTAGTTAATCACAGCTTGGGACCCCACTTCTGGCCCAAAAGATGTCTTGTTGTGCAGTGGAAAATTGTAGCACTTACAGAAAACTAGTTGATTGAAGCCTGGGGGAAAAAGGTTTTTTGTCATTTGAATCTCCTATTTGTTGTAGGCATGCTTGCCCCCACAATATCATCAAGGCTAAAAGCCTCCACACTGATGAAAGGTTCAGTGACATTCACTTGGCGAATGGTAACCTCATTAATATTTGTTGGGAAGTTTTGGATCAATAATTTGATTCGGTAAGATATACTTGGTGATCTCATTGATGATTGTTCAGATGTTTGGAAGGGTTGGGACATTTGGTAGGGTTTTGACTGAACTTTCATAATAACAAGAACTTAGATAGTTTAGATACATCTGAGTTTGTCTTATGGCATTGAATTCACTCATTTAAATGTAAAGAGTGTAATTTAAATGGTTTTTTCTTTTTGTTTTTGGATAAGTTGTAATTTAAATGTTGCTAAGAGGTTTGGATAATATGATCAATTCAGCAAGGATATAGCAGACTTCTATCTTCTCGAATTGTTCATCTGAAAAGGCCATTTGATTACATGCTTTAGATATGGTGCTTGAAAACTCCATGAGTTTTAAGATAGCAGAGCCCATTGAGTTACTTAGGGAAAGTTATTATTTTCTTATTGTTTAAAAGCTCAATCTTTTAAGGGATTATTGTGCTCTACATTATTACTTATCCTATTTCTAAGCATCGATGGAGCTTTCATAACCACCTTAATAAATGAAAAAAAAATATAATAGAAAGAAATAGTGTGGTAAGTTTCAAGTTGTGCTGTGTCTGATGCTGACTTTGTTTAGTGGGTGCACATAATGTGCGATTACATGTCCACCTCCTGTGATTACTTGTGCAGGGTCAAGGTCTGTGGATGTTGCCATACACCCCTCTGAAAGGAAATGGGTAAGAGTTCAAACTCATTGGATTTGCCTTTCCCATTCCTGGCAATTGGCTCTCTTCTGTGAGGACATGCATTCTACATGCCATGTTCCATGCAATATGACACCCACATAACAGAAATTTATAGCAGCAAACATAGAAGAATAGAATGTTGCAGAAATTCATGCATCATGGCATGGGGACTGTCCACATCAGGGCCATACACAGCGTCTGGACTTCACATTATGTAGTTAGAGAATTCCATACATCCAACTTCTAGGAGTTGTCTGATGTAAAATTTTGTTATTGTGATTGAAAGAAGAGTTTTCAATCTCACGACTTCTTTGGATAATGTAAGTGCAATGGCATATGTGAAGCATAAATCTCACAATCAGATTCAAGGCATCAAAGTTGTCTTGTCCTATCTTTTCTTCATTGAGGAAAAAAAGAGTGAGCTTTTGATTGGATTCTTCAAAGTTAAATGAGAGAATGATATTAGTACAGGGAGATAAAGACACCCACAAAGCAAAAGAGAAGAAAAGTATTTCATCAACTAAAGGAGAAAGAAGGAAAGTTTATGTTCCTACTTTATTGGGAAGAGGAACCACTTGTTATGGACACCAACCTGACCCAACCATGGATTGATTGAATGTGCACCTTAAAAGCTATCGAAAGTTACCTCCAACAGAATACATTAAAGAGATGAATGAAAGAGGAAAATTGAGAATAAACCTTAATTGCTAAGTATTGCTTGATTTTAAAGGAATCAAGAAAGATACCATGAACTAAGTTGTATGCTCAGCTACCAGCCTACCACCCATCCAGATGGTACTTCTGCTTTTAATCCATATAAGCTGAAGTGATAGGCAGCCACCAGTTGGAAGATAGCGTAAAAATTGCAGTGACTAGATGATGCTAACCATCTAATTAGTTGCTTAAATTTGAAGGGTCATTAGAAATAATTGTGAATTTCATAAATTGGTCTGTTGAATGATTACGATTAGCTAGTTGGTGCTAATTTCAGTCCAGTATCTGAAACAGAATGAAATTGTTGAATCCCTTATGGTAGAATGTGCACAATGGCTTTTAAGAAGTTGCCCATATTCTGTCAGCTTTAAACCTCAAAACCGGTACAATTTTTCCATTTAAGCCCATTGAAATGTAAACTTGAAGAATCTTCAAAAGCAAGGCTTAAAAAGCCATTAGTGGCACATCCTTGTCACTATTATGTAATCCAAGAGGTAAATGTATTAGTGCTTGGTAAGTACATTCAAAGCATTGTGATTCAAAAGTTATATGGATTTTGGTGTAACTGTGGACTTTAGAAGACAAGGAGATAAGTTGGGACCGATATCTCTTCCCATTCATCAACAATTACAATAATATCATCTGTAGATGAGTCAAAAAACTGGAAAATTACCCGAAGTTTAAGTGGCATTACCCTAATCACCCTTAACCATCCAAGTCAGGGGGTGTTTCCCATTTCTGCTACTTGTATTGTTTTCCTTTTTGGTAAATATGCTTTTAGATATAAAAAACCATTTGAAGGTGCATTTAGGATTGATATTTTTTGTTGTTAAGTACATGAGTAGGATGATTAAAGACATTGAAATATATTCCTGTAATCTCCCATTCTGCTATATATTTATATTTGCTGTTATGTCCCTTTGTAGTCTCTTTTATCATATGAATGTTGTTTAGAAAAGGTACCTTTGTCTTTGTGTATATGCATATGTATTTAATATTCACGGCCTTAATCTTCAGGGAAGTAATTTGAAAAAAGAAGCCTGGTACGGTGCTATCAAGCTGCGAATTGTCATATTGGAATCCAAGTGATGTCCATATCCATGCCTTTAAATACCCTTTTGATTCCTATCAAACTATTGACAGCTTGATAGTACATAACATTATTGGGTTCTACATCACTTAACCTTTATCATGTGATTGTTCACCCCCCCCCCTCCCAATAAAAAAGATTTTTTTCCCATCTTATCAATGAATGAGAAGTCTTTCCTTTTTCAATTTGTACTAGGG
>JAOXJP010297309.1:0-18445 GCA_025762735.1 Platanus orientalis | reverse complement strand
TAGAAGGACTAGAGGAAGGCCAAAATTGACCTGGGTGGAGGTAGTAAAGAGGGACATGACAACTTGTAATTTAACAATAGATAAGACGCTAAATAGAGCGGAATGATGGAACAGGATTCGTGTAGCCGACCCCAAATAGTTGGGATAAGGCTGTTTGTTGTTGTTGTTGTAGATGATTACTGTCCACTTGTGTTTGAAGAGCGGATGTTGGGAGACCTAAACACGACATTGTCGAATGTAAAACTCTCAAATGGGTTACTTAAGAGCATGGGTTTCGATTAACAATGGGCGTGGAAAGAAAAATACAAAGGCAAAGAGGTTGCCATAGAGAATTTTGAACACTCGATTTTGAATTCAAAGTAGAAAGTAACTCAGAAGGAGATTGAACATTGATTACGATAAAAACCATTACCATATAAGTCGATCCACCAAGTGATGATGAAGAAGGCATACCCCAGGGTTTATTCATAGAAGATGTATATGATGAAATCCCAGAATCATCAGAAGAGCATGTGGTGAAACAAGTAATCAACGCCAAACCTTTAAAGGAAGATGATGAGTCCTTTCTAGGATACCTCTTTACTGAAAATCCTAATAAGGCCATCCAAGAGCCATCCAATGAAGTGTCGCTTACTGATAAGTTAAACAACACCGAACCACTTAAGCTAACACCCTGATAACTTGAAGATGGAGGGTAGGCTACGGTTGATAATTTACTCAATCAACCTAGGCACATAAGAGGACCCACATTCCACATTTGTTAGTATTTGTCTCTCCAAAGAAGAGAGATCTCAATACATTTAGTTCCTTAAGAAGATCCGAGATGTATTTACATGGAATTACACAAAAAATGCCAAGATTGAATCCTAAAGTAGGTGTCCATCATTTGATTATGGATAAGTCTCAAAAACCTGTCAAACAACATCCAAGGAAGCCTCACCATGATACAGTGGATCAAATTGAGGGTGAAGTGGATAAGCTCTACAATTCCAAGTTCATATGTGAAGTCAGAAAGCCAAGAAAGAAGAATGACCAAATTTGTATATGCATCAATTACTGTGATCTAAATAATGCTTGCCCAAAGGATGATTTCCCACTCCCACTCACAGAGTTTGTCGTCAATGCCACAACTAAATATGAAGCACTCTCCTTCATGTATGGGTACTCAAGGTACAACCAAATCCACATGGAAAAAAAAGATTAGGAAGCAACATCCTTCTACACACCTAAAGGCATCTTCTATTATAAAAGTCATGCCATTCTGCTTAAAGAATATAGGTGCCACATATTAGTGGGCCATGAGTTATATCTTTGAAGACTTACTCCACGATGTGGTTGAATGCTATGTGAACTATTTGGTAGTCAAAATAAAGCTAAGGAAAGATCATGTTCAAGACCTTGATAGGATCTTACAACTACTTTGCAAATAAAATTAGAAGATGAATCCACTTAAATGCATATTTGGAGTATCATTAGGGAAGTTCCTGGGATTTGTAGTTTGGCATAGAGGTATTGAAATTGATCCCAAGAAGATAACCACATTATTGGAGATGCCACCGCTATATGACCTTACAGAGCTCAAGCGTCTCCAAGGCTACTTAGCATATATTAGGTGATCCATATCCAATTTAATAGGGAGTTGTCAACCATTCTCTAGGCTAATAAAGAAAGGTGTACCCTTCATATGGGACCAATCCTGTCAAAATGCTTTTGATAGCATTAAGAAGTACCTTCTCAACCCTAGTCTTGATGAGCCCAGTCACGAGAAGGCCACTTCTGTTGTAACACCCTGCACATGCATCATTAATGAAAATATGGTAACTTGGTTGATATGTCAATGGACTCGATTGACCTAAAGATCATAGGAAGACCTTGAAAACCTTAGTATTATGCCCAATTAAAATGGAGGAACCATAGGTTAGTGGAGGAATTAGAGAGGGGCCCAGTTTGGGAATACAATGCCACCTTGAGTGCACATGAAGGCCTACGAGTGGTAGCAACCATTTTTTCCAAAAAGCCAAAATTTTGTGTTATGCAAGCCGAGCGCTCGCGACACCACACTCAGGTCATGATGGGAGACCTCGAGCACTCGCAATATCCTGTAAACAGTCACGAGGGGGAACTTGAGTGCTTATAAGTAGGGGTGAGTGGTCATGACCTCCAAGATTTGAAAATAAAAATGGAGATTTTTATCCATTTCAATTGAACTCTTTTTAGAATGGGCATTTTTGTACGTTAACATGTATTTATCCCATTTTACATCAAAACTAGGAGCGCTTATAAGTAGGGGTGAGTGGTCGTGACCTCCAAGATTCGAAAATAAAAATGGAGATTTTTTTCCATTTCGATTGAAATCTTTTTAGAATGGGCATTTTTGTACGTTAACATGTATTTATCTCATTTTACATCAAAACTAGATTAAAATACACTTAAGACAAGAAAGAGAATAGAAAGGAGAGAAAATTTGGATAAAAAGGGAGCGGAGTTCACCCAAGCAAGGTAAGCTCCATTCTACTTAGATTTAGACTTGTATGATTAACATTTAGAGAATTAGACTTTAGATTCATGTTCTAGAGGGTTTACTCATTATATCTACATGAAATTTGCCGAGATTGAGGATTGAATGAAGGTTTGATCAAGAAAAAATTGAAATAAGAGAATGATTGTAAGTACTCTTGCAAACTAATGTCATTCCCCTTTTTTGTTTCCTTCAGATTTATATGAATTAATGGTGAATTCCACTACTATAATTCTTTTGATTTAGAAATCATGAGAGCCTTACTCTAAATTGATGAATCCTATGATTGTAGGTGATTCTCTTGTGAGTTAAATGCTATTTCCATTACCTATGATAATTTTCTTTGATTTATGTTACTTATTGAAATCTCATGTGAATTGCTATGAAGATTGAATCTATGCATGTTTTGATCTTATGATTCTCTCTATTGATAGATCCATGACATTTTCTTTTGAAATCCATATATAGATATATAATTGGCATGGATCTAATCTTGAATTGATAAGAATCCCTATAAAATTGATTAGTATATAATATGATATGATTGAACTAAGTGAATCTTGTTGGAATGTCATTAAAAGATGTAAAATCCTTTAAACTACCATGAAATTGAACATAAGAAGATGTTTTAGACTAAAATGAAGTATGATTGAAACTTCGATTGCATATATGAACTATGATATATGAACCAATGATTGGAAATTTTGATTATTTTGAATAAATTAAAGATCTCATGATATGAAAGATCATAAGAACTACGAATTCTAGAAAACTACTTGAAGTATTGATCATATATGATTTATATGAATGAATTATGAACAATTAAATTTGAAATGTGAAAGTATTATGATTGAAACTTTTTTAAACCATGAAACCTTCTTTAATATTCATGGGAACCCCTTTATTGACTATCAATATCCTTTGATATATCTTAATTATTTTACTAAACTTTGAAATGTTATTGAACTTTTAGACATCTAACCCTCCTTGGGCCTTATTGAATTATTGATCTTTTTTAACATGATTGAGCCATCTAGGACCTTCCATTAGATCACAACAAAGGAATACGATTTTTAGGACCTCCCATTAGGTCACAACAATGGTGATGTTATATGAGACCTCCCTTCTTGTCACAACAAGGGAGAATATTATTTTGGGACTTGTTATTGGCTTGCAACAATGGTAAGTTATAGAGAACCACATCGGTTATTTATATGAAACCTTTCATTGGGTCGTAACAATGGTAAAGTTATTTGGGACCTTCCATTAGGTTATATCAATGGAGATTAATATTTAATTATTGTATTGACTCATTGAACCCCTTTGATTATTATTTTGGGACTTCCCATTGGGTCGCAACAATGGTGTATCATTGACCACTTTTGAACCTTATTGAATCCTTTGAACTCATTAAATCTTGTACATCAATTGGGGACCTACCATTGGGTCGCAACAATGAAAGTTATTGATATTAACTTGGCTTATGCCTTTTCTTCATTGAACCTATTGAACCACATTGAACATAGTTCTAGGGCCTCCCATTGGGTCGCAACAATGGAGAACAATTATTCAACCTTTGAAATCTATTAAGAAGTGATATGAACTAATAAATAAGGTATTGGTTAAGTTTATAAGTAAACGAACCATATGAGATGATTGTATTCAGATCTTAATGATAAGTGAGTGAACTATTGATAAGAAGTATAAAAATGAATATGAAAAATGATGAGTTAACTAATTTCAAAAGTAAAAGATGATATACTTACCATTACATTGTGACACGTACTCCTTTATTGTCCATGATATTGATTATGATTATTTTACTATTCACTTGCATCCATGTACTAATATACTATTACTTCCTATAGTTTGAGCTTCATATTGTTATCTATATTTATGTTACGTAAGAGATACATATGTACAAGCTATATTTGTCATCATTTGGATATGGTTTGCATTTATACTTACTGAGCCCATCAAACTCACCCCAATTGGCATAGGTTTGGACGAAATGGTTGATTGATCGGGTTAATGGCTTAGTTGTAATGGATCCGATTAAAGGAAGATTAACATCTTATTACACTCCATTTCGAAACTTTATTTGGGGAATGTAATAAATAATACTTTTGTAGTTGGATTCAAATGTAATAAAATTTGATACGCTGATTGTAGACTTTGAATTGATGAAGGACTCTGGGTATTGCACTTTATACTCATGGTTATGTGGATGTTAAATGGAGGATTTACTTTTCACTGCGCACTTATATTGGATTAATGGGCCTTGATGGCTATTTTTTAACTATTTTTCGATGCATATTATTATGGATGAAATGTTTGTTGATAGATGTTATAAATGAGTTTTGTTTCCACTAAATGTAATGGTAAAGAATCAAGAGCATATTGTTTAAAGATGAAAGGATTATATCTAAGATAAGGTATTAGCAAATGTTTTACACTTCCACATGAAATTGAATGTAATGGACTATGAGACTATGGTTTTATTGAATATCAAAACACAGATCAAATTAATGTAATGATCCCAATCCGGGGCGCATACAAATGATATCCGAGTTGAGGTTCAGGGGCATTACATCTGCTATTTGTGATCGCACTTGATACATTGCTATGTTCTTTGCTCGCTCAACACAATGATGAGGGAAAAGAGCATGACTTGTACTATCTCAATAGGACCATGGTGGGTTCTAAACTCAATTACTCTCTTAGTGAGAAAATACGCTTGGCATTGATCTCTTCCATGTAAAAATGAAGGCACTAGTTATTGACCACTGTTATACATCTTATCTCAAGAGTAGATCCCATTAAATACATCATGAACTATCCATTAGTCCAAGGCTGCCTTACAAAATGGATAATCCTCTTTTTTAAATTTGTCATCCAATATATGCCATAAATGGCAATACAAGGGCAGACATTAGCAAACTTTCTAGCTGTACACCTAATCCCTGATGATTCTTCCTTACAATTTGATCTCCTAGATGAAGAGGTCATGCAAGTCAACATAAAAAAAAATTGGGAGATGTACTTTGATGGAGCAACAAAAGGACCGCTTAAAACTAAGGTAGATAATGAGAATAAATCCTTAGGGATCAATATTGTTTTTGTCACCCCAGACTAGGGGTGGTAATTCATGTTGGCGGGTCGGGTTCATGTCGTGTTGAGGTAGGGGTCTAAGATTATTTGGCTCAACCCTAACCCGACCCATTTATTAATTGTGTCAAAGCGGGTTGACCTATTTTGACCCGAAACACATTTAGGGTCAACCCTAACATGCTTATTTTCATGTTGGGTCGTGTCGGGTTCACGGGTTATATGGTAATTTATCTTGGCAAGTTGGGTTAGTTGGGTTCGTGTAGTGTCAAGGTAAGGTATAAGACCATTTGGCTCAATCCTAACTCAACCCATTTATTAACCGTGTCAAAGCAGGTTGACTTGTTTTGACCCAAAACACTTTTAGGGTAAACCCTAACCCGCTTATTTTCGTGTTGGGTCGTGTCGGGTTCACAGGTCGTGTCAAACATTGCCACCCCTACCCCAGACAATGGTGTTATGATGCACTCCCTCACCCTCAGTTAGGGATGCTTAAATAATGAGGCTGAATATGAAACTTTGATAATAGGCTTCGAGCTTGCTCCATAGAGCTACCAATTGAACATCTTATTGTCTATGGTGACTCAAAACTTATTATATAAAAAATGAATGGGTTTTACCATATCAAAAAGCCAAATCTTATGTCTTACTTTAAACAGGTTGAGGAATTAACATGATTATTTCGAGGTATCTAGATCTGGCATGTAAAAAGAGGTTATAATAGCTAAGCATATATGTTTGCCAGTCTCGCCACTTCTCTCACACACTAAAGGGAGGATTATCTTACCATACATATCAGAGAAAGACGAGACATACCTCTACTCTCTAAAGAAGAAGATAATGTTGTACTCTACAACCTTGAACTCTGTGAGTTAAAGGAAAAGATCCAAAATGAGGTCAAATTGAAACAAATAGGGAAAGATTGGTGTATCCCAATCATGATGCACCTAATGGACAAGAGGAAGCCTAGTGATCTGGTTCTTCGTTCAGAAATAAGAAGACATGCCCCAAAGTTCACCTTACAGGATGACCAACTATATAGAAGGTCCCTTGGCGAAGTGTTATTTTGATGTCTTTCCGAACAAGAAGCCATCCAAGTCATGGACGAGGTACATTCAGGTGTGTGTGGAGAACACCAAATTGGTCCCAAGATAGAACATCAACTAAATATGATGGGTTATTAATGGCCAACTATGATAGTTGATTGCATCAATTACGTGAAGAGATATCGTGTTTGCCAATTGCACAACAACTTCAGCCATTTCCAAGCAAAACCTCTGCATGATACATCATGTTCTTGACCCTTCTCATACTGGGGCATGGACATAATTGGCATAATTAATCCACTATCCTCTAAGGACCATAAGTACATTATAGCAACAACTGACTAGTTCTCCAAGTGGGCGGAAGCTATGTCAATAAAAGAAGTAAAGATTATCGACACGGTGTGGTTCATCGGGATGCACATAATATACTAATTTGGGGTTCTAGATAAGATTATTTATGATAATGGTCAATGCTTTGTCAGTACACCAGTGTACAAACTCATGGAAAAGTATAACATTCATTATGATCACTCCTCCAAAATAATGAAGTAGTAGACGCATTTAATAAGGCGCTCTAGAAAATCCTAAAAAAATAGTTTCCAAGCATAAGAGAGACTGACATGGGCATCTCCCAGAACCATTATGGGCTTATAGAACAACCCACAGGACACCCATATAGGCGACCCCATACTCGCTCATCTTTGGGGTAGAAGCTATCTTACCAATGAAGGTATAAGTGCCCTCTCTACGGGTAGCAATCCAGGAAGGCTTAACTGATGCAGAAAATGCTAAGATATGCTTCTTTGAGCTCGAAAATCTAGATGAAATTAGATTGAAAGCTCAACAAAATCTGGAATTATATCAAGCCTGTATGGCAAGGGCTTGCAACAAGAAAGTGAAGCTTTGCTCCTTCCAGAAGGGTGACCTTGTTTTGCTAGCCCATTCACTGTTGGACCTAAATAGAAATAAATAAGGCAAGTTCACCACCAAATGGGACAGTTCTTACACAGTAGAGAAGAGATATCCCCATGGCGCCTATTTATTGCGAGATATTAAAGACAACCAAATACGTCTAGTTACTAATGCAAGGTTCTTAAAGAGATACTACCCATAAAAAGTAGCGTCTGCTTTCAAGGAACTATGTCAGTTTGATCCCAGTGGTGGGAACATAGGCAATTTGAGCACTATATCTCAGATGCAACCACAATTGTGTATAAAATATGGTAAATAAAATAAATAAATAAAGTATGATGGAAATGGCACAATGAAAGCCTATAGAGGCATCATGAATGAAAGAATTTGACCATGGCAAGAACAAATTCTACTGGTTTCATTAAAAACTAGAATTGATAGTAAGGATAAAAAAAAAATTAAAAGACTCACAATCTTATGTAAATGGATCGTAAGGGTAAGAAAGGGATAAATACAAACAAAAAAAAGCATGATGGAAAGGGCGTGATAAAAACCTGCATAAACATCACGAGTAAAAATAATCAACCATGGTAAGATCAAATCCTCATTGGTCTAATAGAAAACTAGCAATGGCAATTGAGACACAAAAATAAGGTAAACCTCAGATTTAGTTTTAACCAGTTAAGGGCCCTAAGGGAAAAAAGACATTATTTTCAAAATCACATAATCGAACTACGTTCTGGCTTGATCCTGTTCAGGGTACGTAGGCAGTCTATATAACACGACGAATGTAACCACACTGTCAACAACACTCTTGCATTTTTCTTTCGAAAACTGCATCACAATACTATTACAATTTTGTGATTCACTTCTCGAGGGGGCATGGATATCATACATCTTATAATATCAAGGCTAAGATACTTGGCTCCCACATTGTCAAAGTCATGATACCTGGTTATGACAAAAAACATATGAAAGAACCTTATCCCTAGTATCTGGTTTTTACAAAAACTACTGAAGACCTCCCATAGTCTTTTTTATAATAGATACCTCAGTAGAGAGAAAGTTATATAAACATCACCATCTTCCATCTTAATTTCATCACCATCTTCCATCTTAGTTTCATCGCCATCTTTCATTTCATCACCATATAAGCCACTAAAATCAAGAACACATAGAAGAGGAAGGTGTCAAAGTTCAACCTTGTACTTCTCACGGAAGTATTGAACAACAAACATTTGTGTCCCTTCTCCCAAATAGAAATGACACAAGCTGTCAACATGTCTATCAACATATCCTATCTTGGATGAGAGCATTGTGAAACAATTCCCAACTCTATTTCACATACTCATTTAATCCTCCTATACCATTAAAGTCTGGACATATAAAATACATCAAAGTTCAACATTATACTTCTCACAAGTGCATAGAATGATAAACACTTGTTTCTCCTTCATCTAAGGTTACTTCCATGTGAGTGACAAGTCACATGGGGATCATAAATGCCCCAAATGAACATATGGATATACAATATATCCAATGATAAATGATATATAACATCTTCAAAGACACAACACCTTCAAGGAATCCACTAAGGATTCAAGATACCTGATGATTAACCCAAATGTTCTATAAAAAATGGTGTCATAATCCATTAACAGGAACATGTCGTTGCATCCAAATGGCAATGACCTCACCAAGAAGAAACATACATCCTGACAATGTTCATACAGACATTTATGTCCCCTTTCCTAAATAAAGGTGACGAATTTGTCCACATATAAAAAAATGCAAATCATCTGACCCATTATGTGGTCATGGCTAAGGGCTTTTCCTAAATGATATCAATACCTAACCCAATATATGGTCATGGTTGAAACTTTTACATTATTGTTTCATTCATACCCAAACTTAGCAAAAGCCCGTAGGGGCATCAACGCCGAAAAAGGGAAAAGTAGAAAGCTCGCTGAGTGGAAAATTCGAAAGGACAACTCAAGTAAAAGATAGAGCACAAAAAAAAAAAAAAAAAAAATTCAAGTCATCACAAGTGAACTATGATAGTTTGATCCCATTAGAAACTAGTATGTAGGCAATCCAAACACATATACTTTGGATACAACCCCATCATCAAATAAAACTCTATGTTCCAAGGACTCATGAATACATATGAATGCATAATTCCTAGATAATGGGAATACTCCAAGCACATGATCTTTAAGCCTATACCACAAAGAAGAAGCTTAAGTCTTCGGGAAACACTAGTCAGTATTCGTTCGCAAGATGCAAATAAAAATGACAAGATATTTATACTCGTGAGGGTAGTTTTATAATTTCACGTCATCATTAAAAAAATGCACCAAAAAATGAGGACAAAAAAGCATTTTCAAAAGAAAATTGAAGAGACGTTTCCACCATGGTGACTGTTTAAAAACCATGCCACTGTCGCAATACATGTGGAGAGCTCTTTGAAAAAACAACTGTTGACACTAGAAATTTATGAAAATACAAAATTTCCTTCATTGTGATGGATAAATAGTGCATCGCGATCAAAGAGGCAAAAATCATTGCATCGAGATGAAAGATGGTTCATGAAGGAAGGACACATCTTGACCGTTTGTGATGAAGGCTACATCACGATAAAAGATAGCTTGCGATGGATAATCCACCACAATGAATAGTGTATTGTGATGAATGATGTACCACTATGAACGAAGGCCAGAAACCCAAGAGCTCGATGTTTTATGGCACACATCTTGAGAAATCACGACCAAAGCTATTTTAGACTCCTAAAATACACAAGAACCTAATGAAAAGATTCCAACTTGCATAGGTCTTTTTAATTTGTACAGAATATGGAAAGAAGAAAATCCCACACCAAAAAATGAATTCTATTGCAGTAAGACTCCTCTGTTAATCAAATCCCATAAATCCAGGGATTGGATAAGAGCACCATCCAAGATTTCTATATGGTCAAGATCTTCCATGCACATGGAGACTTCTCAACAACTAATAAAGAATTGCCATATTAGCAAGACTCCTATAAGATGAGGAGAAACATCCGACAAACAAGGCTACAAATAGCAACTTGAAATCCTAGAGGGAGTCTAAGTCCAATTTCCATTCATTCTATAAATACCCTAGGTTTTACATGTTCAATAAGATTTTATATTATTCTTTGTCTCACACATTTACGCAAGGATTCTCAAGCTCTTTCACCTACTTTCAACTCTTCCCCTTCATAAGCTATTTCAAGCTCATGTTACTCTGCTCCAAGGAAGAAGGCACATGCATCATACTTCTGCATATTCCAATGGAAAATGCACAAGTTCAAGAATTTGAAGCTATGGTTATAACAAGGTAAGTTAAGAAGAATTGTAGAGTAAAGAAGAAGAAGGCTTCTTTGTTTGTTTTGATTCAAGATATTAATAAAGCTTTATATTTTATGTATTATTTGCTTCTTTACAAGTCATGTAACGAGTAGAAAATCAGAGGTTTGTTGTGTTAAATAATAAATCAATTCCTATACGGTTGGATAATTTAAACACTTTTGAGTTTCAAGTTTCCTTGAAAACATCAAAATTTGGTGTTACCGGTGTTCAATTGGTGGTGGAGTTGGGACTTGAGGATGTCGTTGTTTACCCTGTTTTGAATGTAACCATTTAAAAGGGACACGTGACTCCTAATTAATCATTTTCGAAGAAGTGATAATTAAGGAATTAACACATCCTTGAAAGATGAAAAGTGCGAACAATATCGAAAAACAGACGCATATCCCACAATATAACTAATGATACCAATGATCGAAGAAAAAATGGTGATGATGGCTTACATGCTGAGACCAATAATGATAGTTTCGAGGTGGAGTGGTCGAAAACGTGGCCGTGAACTAAAAATCATCCTTAGCCACTAAATAACCATATCAATGCTTATATAAATGGTAGTGGATGGTGAAAAAGACATCGACCATCAAATCAAATTTTATCTTTTTACATTGCCTAGGAGTTGGAGTCGAAGTATAGTTGTAATCACAATAATTGCAAGTAGATCCAAGGTTTTCTATAACACTGATCAAACTTTCCTCGGGGAGTGATCGTAGAATAAAAAAAAAGTAAATGTACGAATCTAGTCTTTTTATTTAATTCATTTTGTGCATATTTTCAATTCCTTTAAAATTCACTGTTTACAAAAATCCTCCTAATTGAGGTACGAACCGAATCCACTCAGCTTACATGGGTCACCCAAACCTGGGTTAAAGTGAAAAAACCACCAACAACTGTTTATACCCCATCCAAGTTCTAAAAGTTCAATGACATGGAAGTGTGCTCAATTTGGACATTAGACCTCCACTCAGAGATGGCTTTGAAGACATGGTTGCAAATGCATTTAATGCTGATGAGTTAATAGGTATGTCAACAAGGCTAGGTTTGGTGATTGAGTTCAAGGGTGGCTTGGACTTTATCAATTTGAAAGACTTGATTGTGTACCCTTCAAGGTTCAGTGGAGAAGATGATCAAAGAAACAAGAATGTATTTTGTGTGGAGATATAGTTCACTTTAGGTTTTTCCTTAGGGTTTTGCCTTTGGGTTTTGGAACTCATCATTGTGTGTTTTATAATTTCTTTGTTTTCTTTTCATTTTAGTGGAAGTTTTCTTGATCGTCTTCACTTGTGGATATAGACAATCTTACCAAACCACGTTAATATCGTGTTGTGTGATTGTTCTTTGTCGTTTACTGTTTTCTCGTTTTATTTCGTGTATCACATACTTGAATCCAATCCGTGTTTTGTTCCTATTTTATCACAACAGCTTATTTTAGATGAGTTATCCTAAATTTACTCAGATGAGGATTATTTATAAAATTTCAGTAGGGTGCATTTCAAATAAAACTTACTCTGAATATTGGAATATGAAACTTCTTGGAGAGACAAGAGCGAGTCCAAGCTTAATTGAACCCTGGGGGGCAGTTTTAGTAGATCCCTCTCACAAAATTGCGACGCTTCAACCAACTCTAAGAATCATTATTGTGCCTCTGTCTCAACTTGGTGCTAATTAGTCTAATTTTGAAAGTATAAAACATTCAAAATAATACTATTTTTATAATATTTTCAATATGATTAAAACATATTAAAATATGATTAATTACACTTTCTCTTCTTTGAATTCATCTAAGCTCTAAATGAAATTTTCATTAGGTTCATCCAATAAACTTTGGTTATTAAGAAATTATGATTCTCTTCATTAACTCGGTTGAGAAGTAACGTACTTTAAAGTATATAAATAGATCAAAAGGTTAAGATAATATATTCTGTTTCATAACCCGGCCAACTGATTCCAGCAATCAGGTAAATCAATTGGAATTCAAGTTCATTACTAAAGGTTGGATTCAGTAACAGTGAGGTTTATAAAACTTAAACAAAGACAGCAAAATTTCTTCCATTTGAAAACAAACTCTGTTTAGCAACTTTTGGATTTTATAAAATAATAATTCCTCGCACAAAAGACGTCCACATATTGCAACACATTAATTATTTAATGATACCAAGTGGGATGAGTATTTTAAGCATGGGACCGACATATGGGCATGCTCTCCATGATACACTTTTTTTTTTTTCTTTCCTCAGTAGTAAACATATTTTTATATAATTTGCACGTAGCTTCATGTGTTTAAAAGTTTCTCTTAAACAATAATACCGCTTTGATTTGCTGCATAGTGGCTGCTGATGTAACATAATCCATTTGATCAATTAGAGGATAGTGATGTCCTCAAACCCTAATTATGCACTAAATGGCACTAGCAGGGATCATCTACCGTCCAATTCCAGCCGGACCCCACGTAAGATATCGCTTAATTGGATGGTTAAAACCATCCTATATCATGCTGATGATGTTTCATTGGGTAGATCTTCTCAGATTGGACCCACTAATAAGGGTCGTTCACATAAACATGAATGGTAAGTGCATGTACGGTAACAAAGCCGTAGTGTTTGTTATCAAGGTCAGCAACTCATGCAAGAAGAGAATAGAAGGTGAGTAGAGAAGAAAAAGTAGGGACAAAAGACCAAACAACGCACTGAGAAATGCCAGGAGAAGGGAAGGCAGCCAACGTCAGTGTTGTCCTTCTCGGATGCAAATAGAGAGAGAGAGAGAGAGAGAGAGAGAGAGAGAGAGGAGGTCCCTTCTGTGGTGTGGCTAATGTTAAATGTCCCCCACTAGCTTGTGTTGGGTCAGTTGTTGGCGAGACAAAGCTTTGTGGGTTGTCCCGTCGGGATTAGGCGTGTTCACTCAATCTCTTCCTCTCTCACGTCTCATCTCTCTTTCTTTCTGTGAGTGCAAAGATAAGAGATGGTGTGTGTGTGTGTGTGAGTGAGAAGTGATAGCGTTAGTGTGCGTGGGTGTTTGTATTTATTCCTTGAGACAGGATTCCCCAGCTCAAATGGGTGAATGGAATCATCCCTCGTGAATGCAGCCTTTCAATTAAAATTAAAAGTGCTTTTGGATTCTTGTTTTGTGACCTTTTCACCAACTCTGTCATGCCTTCTTTCCTCCAAACAAACTTATTTTGCAAATTTCTTCGTGTTTTGGAGGTTTGCGATTTGGCCAAGGCTTTCGAGTATCCTTCACCTAAACGACCCACGTGAGGATATCACAACGTTTGGTGTTAAATGTATCCCACTTAACATAACATTATCTAGGTTTTAAGGGCGTGTTTGGTTGCACTAAAAAGGGGAAGCAGGTTTGAGGTTTCTTTGTTGTGTATTATACTTCTATCATTTTATCTTTTGGAAGAACACGTGTAATCTACAACATTGCATATCTTTTCGAGCCTTAGTAATAGTTGCAGCCGAACATGCCCTAAACCCCAACTTGAATTGAATCTACTAGGGTTTCCAAGGAAATTAAGCAACCAACATTTCTGCTAAGGAGCAGTGAGGGCCCCTCGTATAAGCTAGGGGGTGTTTTTTTAACCGTTTGATTGGTGTCTCTCATGCAATCATGACGGGTATAGGTATTTAGTTGATTCCGATCTGTCGAGTTAATTAAAAAAATCTACCCTTCACATGAAGAGTGAAGACCCCTTAATTGTAACAAATTCCTATCTTCTTCTAGACAATGAGAGACAATTATTCCAAAGAAAAAAAAAAAAAACAGATAACGAGAGACAAAGGAGAAGGTGATAATTAATTATCCATGATGAGGTTTCCTACGAAATTAACGTTATCAACTGTAATAGTCGTTGTTGTTGACATGCTACAGCAGAATTACCATGCACGGGGAGTAAAGATGAAATTCGACATTGACCTGACAGGCTTCAACACAATTAATATTATGACCTGGGCTCTTTCTTCAGGGTGGGCCTTTCTTACGTAGCGGGTGCATCATCTGCACCCTGGTGCACAGTGTGGTGCAGAGGACGTGCGTCCTTTGCAACGTTGGTGAGAGTTTTAAGACTCAAACTAGCTTAAGGCACGATATCCTCTGCGATGCCCTGTGAGACAAGACAGAAGGGGCTGGGACCCATTTACTTTTGGGGGTGATGGGACATCAACCCGAAACTAGCACATGAGAAGGTTGTGATATGGTCAATACATGGAGTCTTTTCATGGGATGATATCGTATGTACCACACCCCCTGATGGGATCACTCGGGAGGCGGAATCAATTCACTTTTTTGGAGGTTTTTGATTCCCCCTCCTGAGTGGTCACATCAGGAGTGTGGTGCACTTGATATGGCACCATCTTTTCGTATGCCACCTAAGCTTCCACGTGTACATTCTTGGGTAGTGGTAGGAAGTATTACCTCAATTAGGGGGACTTGTATCCTCTGCGCCACCTTACTCTGCGACATGGTAAGCCACAGACACAAATGGGGGTGAGGCCCTGTAACTTTTTACAGGGACCCACCTCCTTTGTGTGTGGAGGATAAGTGTCTCCATTAAAGCACCCTTAATGCATTGAGTGCGTCTACAATGTGACACATAGACAAAAAAATTCAGATTTGATGGGTGTATTTTACTTTTTTGCCTACTTGTCGTACTGTAAATGTATGCAGTGCATTAAGGCTACTAACGGCAGTAGAGGATCCTGAGTATACCTCAACGTACGTGAAGCCAATTCAATAACCTGCGTTGGTTGTCACTTTGAATGAAACCATATCATTTTGGTTTGCCATAGAGTACCAAAATGCATATGAATCCCAAAGAGAATGAATTGATTTCCATTAATCACCAAGATATGAATGACAATATACATCATTGAATTTTATAATAAACCTAAGAAGACTTCGTGTCTAATTTTAGTTAACAAATCAATATGAATCTAAATGTGTTCATTTTGAGAAATCACCTCATGGCTTCAAATGCCATAGGAGTTTAAAATAAAAATGATTTCATTATAGGTAGAAACCAAACAAAGCCTAAATGAATCAAGTTGGCTACGGTTACGAGTAACTTAATTAGCCGAGTTACCAAACTAAGCCAAGTTAAAAGGGGGTGATTTAACAAGAAACCTTTGCCAAGGCCAAACAAATGCGTTCTGTGGGTAGGTTCCTTTCAAATTTACGGTTAGAGAACATCAAAAGTTTAATCTGATTGTGACAAGGAGGTTTAAACCTTATCTTTATCATAAAAGAAAAGATAAATGTGGTTATAGAGCATAATTGCTTAACCTGTTTGTGACAAAGAGGTTTAAGACTTGATCTTTATCATACAAGAAAAATTAAACAATGACAACAACAACAAATCCTTATCCCAATAAATTGAGTTAGACACGAGTCCTGTTTGATGTTAAATAATGATAAAATTATTACAAAACAATATCAAATGTACGTGGTTTATATGTTGCAATAAACAAATAACTCTTCCACAATATAATTATCTATGCAATATAACTATTTGAAAATAGCGCACTAATAATATCTAAGAATAAACAATACCCATAGTATGTTACAATTGAATTTAATAGTCAATCAAATTATATATATATATATATATATATATATATATATATATACCCTTATTTGTGTACTTATCAATTGTGTATTTACTATACCCTCATTTGATTTGTGTATTGACTCAAACACCCTTTGTCAGGCCACATGTCATGCACTGATTGGTAATGGAGTGTCATCTGTCCTTTCAGACTCGGGAGGATTCAAATCGGTAGGGACTGCCAAAGGTTGACCTTGAAGAATCTAATATCCTTCACTTTCTGAAAGACCCAAAACTGCATATGCACCTTTGACTCCGGTTAGACCTGCAACAGATGAATTGAACCTTTTTTTTCTTGGGTTACAGGACCCAGCTAAGCTAGCCCACCTGACCTTTTATTGGATAGGGTTGACTGTTCTAAACCTGGTTCAGGTCCTGGTTTGGGTTTTTCCATGCAAACGAGATTGAACCGGAATGAACCAACACATGTCACTCCTAGTTGCTCTTTACACACCCCAATTTAACTTGTGTTTCCATTGCTAGGTTGATGAGATTCCTAGACTAAAGTACTCTGTAAGGATCCTAGTCAGTACGGTTCTCCCAATGCCATTCGCATAAAAAGTTAAAAAAGTGCCTGTTTGGATGAGCGCATGTCTGCATAGAGCAACTTGCAACAGGGAGCAAATTGTCGAAGAGCAGAAGGGAAAACATCCTGGCCCCATTCGAGGCAAGAACTAAAACGGAAGAAAAAATGGAAGTAATTCTATTTTTATGGAGCCATCCAAAAACACTGTAGTGTAAAGAAAAGCTAAGGCCAACTGCAGTTTGAAGTTCGTCCAAACATCCCTTTCAAATCTATAAGAACTTTTGTACCTGCAACTTCCGTTTGTCTTTGAAATTATATAAATACCCCACTTAAACGCATTCTGAAAGTTGCGTTTGAGTGATGATCACAGGCTCCAAAGAACAGACATCTCATATTTTTTTCTCCCCACCACTAGATTGATAGAGGGGTAGTTTGGTAATTTTGAGAGATTGGTTATAAGGAGCCAAGCCAAGGAATAGGATACCTACAAAAATATTCCCTCAAATCCTCCTATCTTTTCTAAAATTTTGTTTCCAATATCCACATTTTACATCCAATGTCATCCTCTACAAAATTATCAAAATTATCCCTTTTCTTGCAGTCTTGCAGTGGGAAAATGATAGATGTCAACACAATCATCCGTGGAATGCTGTCAGTGCATCTTACACTCCATACTATCTTTTGGAGAGGTGATACCAAGTTTATCTCTCTAGAGAGGTGGTAGTATCTACAAAGTTATATATCCTTAATAAGAAGTTAATATCTTTTGGGGATGCTTGGTAACAAAATTATTGTGTGGATGAAACCAAGATTTAGGATTGTATGCAACAAAATAGAAGAGAGAAAATAATGCAAACAACAATCACACAGCAAGAATAAGATGATTTATGTGGTTCGGCTTGAAGCCAACTTCCATGGGCAAAAACGACAAAAGAACTTTGATCACTATGATTGAAAACAGTGATTACAATGAACTGTGCAATGGCATAGAAATCGAGAAAACCTTAATATGTATCCCCCAAAACCCTAATCTCTGTAGGTCAGATCTAAACCTTAAATCGGATACAAAATACGGGTCAAAATTTTTTGGATCTTCATCATCAAGTTGAATTCAAATTATCATCCAGGTTACATCTCAGGTTGAATTCAAGACATTAACCCAACAAAAATTGATATGATATTACATACCAAAGTCTTAGCCCACTTAACAAAAATCGGCCATGAATTTATTAGACCATATTTCACTTTGACAAGTGCTAAATAAGCCCCTAAGACATGAAAATGTAATATGCACACATTAAATTAGAGAGGGTGGATTGTATCCGCTCCTCTCCGCACCCTGTTAAGGGG
>JAOXJP010297298.1:0-18445 GCA_025762735.1 Platanus orientalis | reverse complement strand
GGTGATAGGTTGTGAGGGAGCATGTGGGGCCCATGGGGAGGGGTGCAAGGCTAGGAGAGGTGGTCCTTAGATGTCCATCATTCATTTGGAATATTCTAAATGAGGGGTGTAGGGTTTAAAAATTGTTTCAGGGGTATTTTGGGTAATACAGGTAATTTTGAAAAAAAACAATGATTGTTTTTTTTTTCAGATTTTTCCCCTTCGCTATCTGTCTACTTTTTGAGTTCTATGGCTCCCAAATTTTCAAGGTTTATAGGTTTCTTGCATCTCTCGAACATTTTGGTTGCAATAGAATTGACGGAATTAGAATCGAATATGGGCAAGTGAGTCAAAACTAGCTCAGAATGTCCCATATTAGCCTGTACCAATAAAAGAAGGGTAAGAAGGTAAAATTGATCCTCAAAATCTTCATATGAAAAGTAGCATTTAAGATTTGTGAGCCATAGGCTCTGATTGCGTATGAATCAGATACCTAAGCTGAAAGTTATGCTCCAAACCTTGAATTGTCCTAGGACAAATACCGCTTGGTCCTATGACTGGTTTTTTTGGGTTTGAATGGGGTGTGATTGTAATCATGGTTGTTTAAACCTTGAATTTTGTGATGCTCTGGGGTCTGATAGGTAGAAAATCTGACCCTTGGTGAATTTTTAGGAGATTTTCAAAGGGGGGTCATCTGATCGAGAAATGTGCCCTGGGTTGGCAAAGAATTGAGTCAATGAGTGATGCTGGGTTTGTGAAAGGGTTTCTCCATTAGGAAATTTATCGAAGATCTCAAAAAATGAGCCTAACCTTAATGGATTTGGACTTTCGGAGAGTTTCCAGAGGCTTACCGAGTGTCTAAGGCTGATACAGGTGCATTTACTGTACTTTGGAGACAGATTTGGGTAATTGAGGGGCATTGTGTCATCTGGGGTTTTTCTTGAGAATATTTAGGGCTTATGAGGGTATGGCCACTGGCTGAGTTTCTTTTACTTGTATCGAGCATTCAGGGTTTTTCCAAAGGTTCAATTTTGGGGGAAAATGATATATTTTGAAGGTGTGGGGGTAAAATAGTAATTTTCTTACCCTTTTGTACCCCAGTCTGGAAATGTTGATGAGATTTAGAGAATCCTGAAAAAATCGGCTCCATAACCTGTGGTTTGAGCTTTTTAGAGGTGTAGGGGCAAAATGATCATTTGTCAGCCTTTTGGGATTTTGATGCTGAAGGCCTCGCAAAAGTGGCTAAGACCTAGATGCCTTCTTTATAGAGAGTATTTTGGGAGTTGTGGGGAGAATGGGTTCAAATAGGGTTGATTTGGCTTTTAGAGGGTATAGGGATATAATGGTAATTTGCCAGCCTATTGATGCTTCAATGTGGGAAGGCTTATGAAGGTTGACAAATTTAATTTGTCTTTGTTGATGTAGAGAAGTGGAGAAGTGGAGTTTGATTGGGCTTGGTTTGAGCTTCTGAAGGTACAAGGGTAGAATGGTAATTTGCCAACTTTTTTATGCTTCAATGTGGGAAGGCTTATGAAGGTTGGTCAATTCAAGGTGTCTTTGTTCATGTAGAGAAGTTGAAAAGTGGGGTTTGATTGGGTTTGGTTTAAGCTTCTGAAGGTACAGGGGTAGAATGATAATTTACCAACCTTTTGATGCTTCAATGTGGGAAGGCTTATGAAGGTTGGAAAATTCAATATGATGATGATTTAGAGTATTTTCATTGTGTTTGCAACTAGAATGTCCATAGAGAATGTTTGCCTATTCAAAGTTCAGGGGTGTCTAAACCTTGGTTATATCCCATGCTGTAATGAAACCATTTGACTCTATTTATAGACCTAAGTCAAAATTTGGGTGTTGACACATTATAAAAGGCTTTTCTTGCATTGATGTCTACCTTAGTTGATTGATTAGCTAAGGTAGAGAAGGTAATGAGTATGGGGAGCCCAAGAGGAAAAAAGGAGGAGAAAGAAGAGGAGAAGAAGAAGAAGAAGACCAAATAGCCATGGGGTTGCATGCGTGCAACTAATCTTCTCTCTTTCTCTCTCTCCCTTTCTCTTTTTGTCCTTGGACCTAGGGTTCGTAAGCACTTGGACTCGCTGCCATAATAGGAGGTAACAACTTGAGTCCATAGGCTTAAACCCTCCATGACCACAGTGGTTCCTAGAGAACGACACTGTGTTGGAGGTCATTGTCTTCGTGGTTTAGTTTTGACATATAATGTTCACATTTCTAAGGGGAAACTCTGCCGAAATTTTCATAAATTTGGACTAGTTTAATCACTTGTTTTTGGTACACCTGACCATTAAGGGAAATAAGTTTGTATGAGAGGTATCATGGTCTCTCTAGGGAGTGCACCTTGTTGAGAGACAGGACTTAGTACGAGCTTAGTTGTATCCTGGGTTAGCTTGGCACATGGTCCTTTGCACATCAAGTGGGAGGCCTTAACTATCTACAAAAAAATGATAATGACAACTTAATGCCTCAGATCAATCTGGTAGAACTACATCTAGCTTGATTCCCCTAGAAAGGGGGTGTGTAGGCTACTTGAGGATGTGAAGACCAATGGCACAGCCCCAACCTAAAGACCCTAAAATCCACCCTATTATGTGATTGACTTTATTGAAATTTGCACCTTTTGCAAGTTATGTGACATCCATGATCACTATAGGATCCAATAATTTGTGGAAATTTCTACTCTCGTGTTAAAAAATAGCAAAAAAATAAAGTTCTGTCACACAAGGGAGACCGTGGCTCGGGAATCAAAAAGATTCCACAACTGTGAACTCGCGACTGAAACATTATTCGTGACTGGGGGAGTTCTCGCGACTAGACCACGTTTGCAATTATAAGGTGCGACTTGGTAGTTCTCACGAATGAACTATTAGGATGTCACCGTAAATGAAGGGTCTCGCGGCTAAGATGGATCGATGTTCGCGACTAACCTAGTGGTTGTGACTGAATTGGCAGTCACAACACTGAATTTGTAATCGCGACTGATGCATTTTTTGACTATGTAGATTCTTCATATAGCATAATACAAAGATGTTTTAGCTTAGTGAAACTGAAATCTTTGACACCTGCAATTATGTTTAGTGAGCAAAATCTAACATGTTGCAAGCTGCATTAAGATGATAGGTTTAGGGTAGTGCATGACTTAAGTATGTCACTGGAATTGAGTAAAGTTTCAAGTGAACTAATATGGTAGGATACTTGTAGATATCCAATATTGTATACTTAGTTGATAGCCAGATGGGTTCAATGTAGTGAACCAAGGATGCCTATGTTTGGTCGGTTGCAAATATGATGCATGTGATAAGGAAAATCATAGGACTTGTAGGTGTGTCATATAGGGAATCCCTATTAGATATAGACAAGTGTAGGAGTCATATGAAGGCCCTTAGGTGCCTTGAGGTTGAAAGTCCAACATGACTTGTCTTATTAGTTGGAAATGCATAACACATGGAAAATGAAAAGAAAACCTCTTATGAGGTAGTAGGGCTAAGCAACCTTTATGGTTGTGAAAAGTCAATTACATTGACTAGTTCCCATTGTCTTCTTGAAGACGACATTTTGAGTTTAGACACATTAGATAAGACAAGGCATTTATGGCAGTACTGATAGAGGTGACTTGTGCTAATAACTACTAGCAGGAGTAGACATATACACATGTCAAGGATGTGTTCAGCTCCCACAAACTAGTGGAGGTGTGATGAAGATCATATCCTCTAATAGTACCTCTATAGCTAGGCCATTATGTAAGGCTTTATTAAGCTCTCATGATTCTTAGGAGTATGGAACTCCTACAGGAGGTCTTGGATGCTTTGGCATCAAGAGTGTGCCTATCTTGGATGCTCTTATAAGCAATGACTAATTCAATTGAGATTCAAGTCTGAAAAATTAACCTATAGTTGTGTGTTCATTGTTTGGGAATTTAGTTTGTCTAGTATGTACAAGCCTACTAAATTGACTTGGAACACAATGGAAAATACATGGCTAAGATGAGATTAGTTACCCATCTCAATAGCACAAGGCAGGAGTTTGATACTCTGGTAGCTTTAGAATTAGATCCTAAGATTTAATAGAGCATTAGGATTCTGAACTAGTTAATTCTATCTAGGATAAATGTGATAGGATTTTGGCACTTGATACTCTATGAGTTATAGCTAAATAGTAATCCACGTTAAGATAGGATGGTCTACATGAATAGTTCAGAATGGTCTATTTTATACCAAAGGATGCCTTGTGAGTGTTCCTCTATTTTTGGAAATCTCCATATTGGATATGGGCATGGAAGAAATCCACAGATGGATTATGCCATCAGGGCAAACCTCCAAGGTTAGAATGAGAGGAACTGACTGAATGTCTGGCGAATACTAGGCTATAAATCTTTTACATATTGGTATTCTAGTAATACTTGCACCTAAGGACTAAATACGTCCATGCGTTAGATCACATGTGATCACATTTCTTTGAGAATATCTTATAAATAGTGGGGGTATGGAGGCTTGTATCAATGAACACCAATGTGTCTAAGATTGGTGAAAACCAAGAACCTCAGATGAATGCCAAAATACAAAATGCTAAACATATTTGGTTATGGTCAAAGGAGATCAAATTTCTACCATAAGACCACATGGCAGTGCACTATTGAACAAGGAGGGATGATACAATCCTCTGGATTATAATGGTAAATGATGGGTTGCACCCCTGTGAGTGTGTGGTGGATCTTCCTTATAGGGCATATACCTATAAGGTGGAAGTGAGATCGTGGAAGAAACTTATTTATGATGGTGTAACAGAGGAAAATGTTCTTTTAACTAATTGGTTGTCCTTTTCATTTTTGAAAATTGAGCTTACCTCTACGACAATTTTCCTATGTGTGGTGAAGTCCATTAGGATGGTCTTTCTAATTATGTTAGGAATCCTAATTATTAAATCAGATGAGTCAAGAAGCTTTCCTGCATGGTAATCTTGAGAAAGACATCACATTTGGCAGTCATAAGAGTATCATGTTTGTAAATGATGTGAAAGTGTTAGAAATCCTAGATTAGATCAGGAAGGAAACCAAATCATGGCGTGATGTGTGATGAAACTCTCATTGACAAAGGATTTGAAATCCTGTAGATATTGTGTTTGGCTAAAAGGACTTATGAGAGTTGCATGTAGTGTAGTGTGTAGGACACATGGGTCTATTAGTTGAGAACTGGAATGAAAGACCTAGGGTTGCCGTTGACTTCTGAAGATCAATCCTGTCTATAGGGATATAAGAGATTTTGTATACAATCCAAAATCTATAGTGTTGGCTCTCAGAGAAAAGCTCTTCACAATTGAGTATGTCTTAGCAATAACCTGTGATGTTAGCGAATGTTAATATGAAAATCAACAATTGATTGATAAAAATCTTGGTATCTAAAAACTCCATTGTGAATGGCCACTAGTGAGCCAGGGACTATGTGAGTCCATGAATGTCTTGAAAGATGTTGTGGATTAGATACATGAGATTAACAAGAAAATAACATTAATTGTCAAAGGCTTAGTTCTAATGTATCTGGGATACAAGGTGCCATAAGTTCATCTTGGGTGTATCTGCGAACACAGCAAAGTTTCCTGTTATGGGGGTTTAGTTAAGTCTGAATCTGTGACTACTAGGATAGGAGACAAGCTCCATGAAATCCGAATGCAGTAGTGTCGCTTATTCCTAAGGAATCACAACCAGAAATCCTCTCTTTAGTGACAAGGATGGTAAGGAATGGTGATATCGGTGGAAGCACTAATACATATGTCAGTGGCCATTAACCATTCGAGATGTTTAGATTTGGATCTAAATAGAAGTATCAAGTTTGTGTCTGTAATCAAGTGGAAAACTTAGTTTTGTATCTAAGAGATGACTTAATGTCTGGTGATCCAGGCCACTATGCCTAAAGCACGTGATGTACATAATGTATTTTGTTTAGGATTAAATACTTGTGGGACAATTGCAATGGTAATCCAAGTGGAGATACTTGAAAAACACTAGCTTTAGAAATTCACGTGGAGGCACTTAATGGATAGAAATATCAGAAAACCATGTGATGAGTAACCTAGGTCAGGCCTAAAGATATGCATGTTAGAGGGGTTTCTGCACAATAAGCCTAAGGCTATCTGGAGTGTAATGCCATCTAGGATGGTTAACCCACTTTGTGGAAGGACCTTGGGGATTTTTATCTCTGAATGTCTAAAGTATTAGATAGACCTAAGATGTGGTGTTGATGGACACCAAACTTGGTTGTCTTAGGTTCAATGAGAAACCAACCTAAGCTACCCAAAGGTTTAATCGGTAAATGAGTCAGTACTATTGGGAAGCACATGCATCACTTTTATGACTTTAGTCCATTCCTATGGCATCCCACAGAAGGGCATCCTGTGGATGAGTGTACTCCAACAAATGGAGAATCTTGTGGAGTAGTGCTTCAAGCCTACAGTCTGGACTGTAGATGAAATGTTGGGAACTGAGTTAGATGGCAAGTCTATGACTGCAATCGGTTTCTCTTAATGAGTATTCTGGAGACTCGGGTTGAGTTAAAATAACACCCAAGTTGAGCTGAAACAAGCTTTACATGAGTTAAAGCATACTCTAATTGAGCTAAAACATGTTCTAGATGAGTTGAAACATAACTTAAGCAGGATGAAAATGCCTAGGTTGGATTGAAACATACCCAGATGGAGCTGAAAAATGTTCTCAATGGATCTCGAAAGAGTACATTACCTGAAGTCTGCTACTTTGATACTAAATAAGATACTCGCCTTTCTGGGGGGAAAGCTAGTCACTTCCTATGAGATTCAAGTCGTCTCTAAAGCCCTTTAGTAAAGCTGGAATAAACACTAACTTTAAAGTGTTAACCTTAAGATGTGTAAACCCTCCCTAGAGAATTGGGCGTATAATGAGATGGGTTTATCAAAAGAGATACTAGTTCTAGGGTTCTCCATTATGTTCTTAGACAGACAATAGTTTATAACACAAGGTGTTGGTTCTAGGATCATCCACCATGCACTGATGCTCAAGAGACCTCACTTATTGCCCGTGATACCTGTTATTAAAATTTAAAAATCGAGTGGGGATTATTAAAATTAGAAGCTTAATAGCTCCCTATTTTAACGTTTTCAAATGGTGTGTTTTCAAAATTTCAAAATTCTTAGTTTTAGGTTTAGTCCCACATCGAAACTTTGGGAAAACTATTCTAGTATATAAGTTTAAGCACTCCCTTTACTCTTGTATTTTGAGAGTGCCATCTCTCTCTCTCTCTCTTGGCTTGCTATGGTGCAACAAGGTTCACGGCACTTTATGCATGCGCAAGTGCACGAGTATGGGTGTAGGCAAGTGCAAGGGCTTGGGCACAAGGGCTCTTAAGGCACACTTTGAACTTTTCCCATAAGAATCATCACAAGTTACATTAAGGTCATAAGATTCCTTTTCAATTTCCCAAATGGGTTATCGTGGAATCGGATTAGTCACTGCTAGATGGTTCCTAACAGGACAAGTGTGACAAGTAACTTGGCTTGGCAACTGAACTAGGGGACAACTGGCACGACTGAACTTAAGTTGAACCACGACTGGACAGTGCACAACTACATGGTGCATGACTGACTGATGCGTGATTGAACCTGGGTCAGGCTACGACTGAACTATATGCAACTAAAAGGTGCGCGACTATGTGCAGTCGCCTTGGTTCACCAAAGGATGGTGCACGAATGTGTTCAGTCGGCCCGGTTCACCAAAGGGATTAACTAAGGCTCATGGGGCACGATTGTAGGTAGCGTACAACTTACCACAATTGCCGTGGGTTGGGTTCAATCGTGACGGCTTAAAAAGACATAGAGTTACGTGCAACGCGAGAAAAGCCCATGCTGTGATTGACAAAGGTCTAGTTACCCACACCTAGGCTAATTGATGTCCACCCAAATTTGGACATATGTCTTAGGTGGTTGAAAGCCATTATAAAAGACCAAAAATGGGCTGAAACCCATTGATTCTCCAAGCCAGATGAGGAAACGAGTATGGGGAGCCTGAGAAAAAGAAAGGAGGAGAAAGAAAATGAAAAGAAGAAAAAGAAGAAGAAGAAGGCCAAATGGCCATGGGTGTCAAGACTTGAATCCTTGGGTCGTGATGTGGGTCAAGATCGGATCCATGACATGGGAAATGGGCCCCCTAAACCCATTTCTCATAGAGGATAGACCAATGAACTCGAAACATGTCATTAACCCTCTTATCTAATCACATTATTTCCCATATAATTTCACAATCATTTAATAGTCACATTATAGTAGAATAATGATATCAATGACATAATCCAAATAAATGTAGTGGAAAAGTAATCCATATTCATCGTATAATAATAAAGAGGTTCAGCATCTACATTTATCATAAGGCCTCAAACGGCCAATAATACAAACCCAAACTAAAATGAATAAACGTCTCAAGTCTAATGTCCTAAAAAAGAGTAAACTAATGAAGAAGCCCTTGGGCTTAGATGCACATTTGATCTCTCACCTTGTCATCTCCCCTATGACTCATGGTGATCCCCGTCTTTCGTGTCTCCATCTACGGATGGTGCTAATTGAGGAAAGCTTGACTGGCTAAACGGAAGGGTATGCAATTTATACAACACTAAAAGATGCCAAAGGTGATCACATTAGCAAATAGGGAGGATCAAGATAACTAAGGAATCAAAACATGAATGAGAATACATTATGTCTACTAAACATGTGTCCTTACTATGAATCGAGTACGCACATGTCATAAGATAACCATAAGAATATCCAAAGTAGCTCAAGTTGAATTATGTATATGTCACATTCTAAGTACTATATGTCACATGCTAAGTACTATTTACACATGCCCAGTAGTATATGTGCCACATGCAAATCACAATAGTGTCTCATCACATAACATATCTAAATGTAAATAAACCAAGAAAGGGCTCCGACAAAGCATATCATATATAAATCATAAAAGGCCTCCGACAAAGCCTATCACATAACCCGAATAAGGGTTTCTAACATAGCACATCACATCACATATATTGGGCCACTGAGGCCATCTTCACATATTAAAGTCACTTGATGATTGGGTACCTATAGCCATAAAGGCTAACCCACAAAGGGGTCTCTAGGCCCAAGAAGGGAAACCCATATAGGGGTTCATAGGACTACGTCTAGCCAACCCATATAAGGGTCTCCAGGGCCATAAAGACCATGCATGCATGTATATAAGGATCACAAGGACCAACCCACTTAGGGGTCTCTGAGCCCAAAATGGCATACTCTTATATAGAGGTATCATATCAAATCTTCACATCCAAAACCATGTTTTTGTAAAATAAGGTTGATACTACATAATCATACCATTTAAAATATATACGTGTTCTATCTCATGAAGAGTCCAAGAATGTCGTAGAAAATCATATGAAAGGTGTTGAATGCTAACAAATAAGTGAAGATATTTAATCCAAATCAAATAACATATGAAATGCTCATAGATGTAAAATCATTCTATGTCAATTTTCACGTAGGTTAAAAACCAAGTATCTAAAGTTCGTTAAAAACTAATGTAGAAATCTCAAATAAAGTGCCTCATAAAAATCCCGGAGTAAACCATGCCAATGATAATATACTCATGCCACTAAGAGTTATCACATAATGCAAGGAATAATGTAGCAACATAAGGATCAATAGAATTAGCAGATTTCATCATGGTATAACATGAATCGAATGAAACATACTAAAAAGAGTAATGGACTAGCATATGAAGTCAACAGGCATGATAAAGATACACAAATCATGGATAATAAATCATGTCATTTCATCAAATAGGTGGGGAATAAACATTTAGGGGGTTTCAAGATAAATTAATGGAATGAACAAAGATGCACCACAAGAAACTTTCCACTCCCTCCAAATCATGTAATTTTAACTCCATAAACTTTCCAACAATATTAAAGATTGTCAAAATCAAAGAAATTAAACACTACCAATATATGGATAACTCTAAATTCTAAGAACACATAGCAATGGGGTAGAAGAACCCTTCAATCATGCTCACATTAAATGATCTAAAATCAACTTCAGTAAATCAATATTCTCATGAGGTTTGAATATAGGTTCACCAAAGCAAAGCTCATCCTCGACAAATCCAAGTTTTTAGGGAGAGGTAAATCATGCATATAGAGCTCAATCATTCACCCAACCAATTTCTATAGAGATTAATCAACAAATATTTGCAAACATAGAGTAGAAACACATTTCTAAGAATTTAGGAAAGAAAATGTATGTATAAAACTTATATCCAACTCATAAACCATTTCCATAGAGATTACAATCCACAAATCTTAGCAAACATAGAATGAAATCACATTTCTATAAACCTATAAAAGAAAAATGCAATATAAACAACATATCCACTCGCCCAAACCTTTTACTCATCTTGGAATGGAATCTCCTCCAAAACCCTATTGCCCTTGTCAATCCTTCATTCCTTTATAAGCAAACAAAGCATTTCATGGTTAGAACACAAAAACTAAGTTAAAGAAATAGGAATTCATACATATTTAGGCTTAATCTAGGAAGAAAACACTTATCCTAGCATATTTCCAAGGTTGGGGGTGAAACTTACCAAAATGGGGATTTCTCTCCTAAACTCTCTAAGCTCTCTAACTCTTCACTTATTAGGTATAATCTAACTTATTTTAGGGCAAAATGATGTTATATAGTAGTCCTTGTACGAGATTACCTTTTCCTAAAAAAAATCCATGCAAAATAAGGAAGGAATCCCTTTGTTTTTTTCCAAAATTTGGGCGTGTTGGGACCCATCCAGACACCCCCGCAACCCATCACGGATTTTAGAGACCGATCGTGAACACCCCTCGTGACCCATCTCAGATATAAGCAACCGATTGCGCTATGCAAACCAGGATTTCAAGGCTTTGTAAATAACCCACAACCCATCCCGGATTTAGGTGACCTATTGCAAACACCCTCAGGGACCCATCCCGGTTTCCAAACTAGGTTTTTCAGCTTTAACCTTTGCGAGAAAGATGACCATAACTTTCTCTAAAAAACTCGGATTTGCGCACTGTTTGATGCATTGAAAACTAGACTTGTAGACCTATCCAGTAAGGCATGGATCATCCTCTATTTGTTTTAGGATTAATGCAGGTTTTCCCATGAAGTTATCCCAATTACACACTTGGGAAAACCTCTAAACATGAACAATTTATGGTTCAACGTGGGTTTTATACTTCTAAGTTGGTCCAAAGGGTTCTTATACCACTCCATGGTTTGTTTCAAATATGTAAAATGATAATTTTACCCTTATAGGGAAAAATTATAGTTTTCCCTTTTAAATTCAATGCGAGGTGTTGCAATGAGGTTGCATGTGCACGATTGATCTTTTCTTTCTCTTTTCCCTTTCTCTTTCTGTCATTGGATTTAAGGTCCGTAAGTACTTGGACTCACTACCCTCGTAGGAGGTAACAACTTGAGTCCATGGGCTCAAACCCTCCATGACCACAATGATTCCTTAAGAACGACACTATGTTGGAGGTCCTTATCTTTGTGACTTAGTTTTGACATATGATGTTCACCTTCCTAAGGGGAAACTTTACTAATTTTTTCTTAAATTTAGACTTGTTTTGTCACTTGTTTTGGATGCACCCGACTATAAAGGGCATTAAGTTTATATGGGAGGTACCATGGTCTCTCTGGGGAGTGCACCTCATTGAGAGATAGGACTTGATCTAAGATTGATTGTATCCTGGGGTTAGTTTGGCACACAGTCCCTTGCACATTAAGTGGGAGGCCTTAACAATCTGTAAGAAACGTGATAACAACACCTCCATGCCTTAAATCAGTTTGGTAGAACTACATATAACTTGATTCGCTTAAAAAGAGATAGGTACGTAAGCAACTTGAGGATGTGAAAACCGATGGCAGAGGCCTAACTTAAAGACCCAAAAATCCACCCTACTATGTGATTGAGCTTACTGAATTGGGCAGTTTTTCCAGGTGATGTGACATCCAAGATCATTACAAAATCCAACAATATATCACTTTGTCAAGTAGGCTAACTAAGATAAGCTTCCAAACAAACAACAAGATTTGAAATCTTTGGGGCAAAGCTAAGTTTTCTTTTCTTTTTTCTCTTTTTTTCCATATCATAACTAGAGTTTAATTATTAGGGGAAAAAAATAACTTGGACACCTATAATCTTTGAGTCATCGCCCATGGCCCAAAGACTAGATTAAATTGAATCCTTTAGTTGGTGGGCATGTGTATGTAGGGATGCAAATGAGCTGGATTCGATGCAGATATTATGATATCCGAATTCAACTCATTTATAATCAGATATTATATATATATATATATATATATATATAAACAAATATGGATATTTAACCGAAACGGATGTATATATATCGGTATTCGGTTCATTTATAATCAGACATTTTAAAAAATGAATTAGATACATATAGGTTCAAATTTGCTTTAAATAGATATGAATATGAACCAAATACGGATAATAATCGGATATTTGCATCCCTGTGTGTATGTTAAAAACCCATAGTCAAATGCAACTTGGGGAGATCTTGATTCATCAAAAAAAAAAAAAAAAACTTGAGGAGGTCTTAACCCTCTGATGCAGAGCTACTATAACTTGGGTGTCTACAAAGAACAAAGATATGTTGTAGCAAATTTTACTGTGCCTTTTTGCACTTTTCGTAGCATGGATTTTTTTGTCTTTTAACATGGGTTTTGTTTTATTGTACTTTTTTGTTCATGATACAAAAAGCCACAGCAAAAATTGCCACTGCTGATCACCGGACGTCTACAAAGAAAAGAATAAGTGCACCCACCAAAGTGGGAGGGTGGTGGCCAGGCACTCCACTTGGTCAGCACCATTCAATGAATCACTGTATTTTGAGTAAAGACCCGTCTCCTATTTTTTTCTGGGAGAAATCTTGAGAAAAACTTTTAAAAAGGTAAATTAAAACTAATGCATGTGTATTGCACGTCTGCACCCCCAACAGACCACGTGTAAGCTTACAGTTGCTCACAGAGACTTACAGACACTTTTCATTATAGAACATTTGTTTAGTTAGAAATAAGGATCATAGTTTAGAGAGAGAAAGAGGGAGAGAGAATTGGTTGGTAGGGTTAGAGAGAGGGGCTCATGCAGTAGATTAGGTAATGACGTTTAGATGACGCCATAGATGCAAAGGAAAGTTGAACAATTATAAGTTTCTCAGATTCTCTTTTCAACATTTAAGGACACCATACGAGACGGAGCACTTTGTCACAAAAGAAAACGAATCAATTACATAGCAACAACCCTTTTCGTTTTAGCCACCAAACACTCAAAACGGCAAATAAATTACTTGTAAATAAAGTGTTCACGATATTCTTATTAAAAAAAAATATGTGTTTACTATCTAGTATACGCTGAAATCTGGAATGGATATGGGGCCTAGACTCTAAAGCTCTCTCTACAAAATAACCATTGGATTGGTATCTTTGATCGTGGGGATTTTGTAGAAAAGACCAAGGTTTCATAGCAATAACCTAGCGAAAACACAGAAAAGGGGATTAAAAATAAAATACAAAAAAAAAAAAAAAAAAAAAAGGTGAAGAATACTTTCATGGCCACCCAATAGCTCAACGGCATGAACAAAACGAGAATGGAGGGTGGTTGTCCATCGCATACGAGGAGCTCTTGTGCTTCGCTTCCCCGGAAACCTCGATAATATTCTCGATCTCATCAGACTCTGAGGGTGTATGGAAGTTGAAGTACCAGTAGTTGTAGTAGATGCCGAAGAATCTAATGGCTGTTGCTGGAATAAGGGGAAGGAAGAAAGGTTATGGTAGACAGGAATTCCTCTAATGGGTCTTAAAAATCCAAGTTCATGGTGAAGTCCTTGTTGTTGATACAGATGTTGATGTTGTTGTTGCTGACAATGGTCATAGTTTTGATGGGAATGGATAAGATTGCCATGGCCATGGTGAAGAAACTGTAGATGTTTGGAGTTAGGGTCAAAGGGCCTTGGATTTTCCGAGGAAAGATCGAAACAGGTACCAGGTTTTGCAGTTGAACTGATGATATTGTTGGAGTCCAGAGCTCTCCTCCAGCAACCCAAATTTTCTTCATCTGCTTTTCTCCAACCTGATGTGGATTTGCTGTTGGGGGGACTAATTTGAAGAGATAAATCAGGCTGCGCCGGAAAGAGCTCCATCATAAACACGGCAACAAAGCCTTCGAATCTCTACACCCTTTCTTCCCTCTTATTCCTTAGCTTCTTCTCCCTCACTGGCTTGTTGTACTGCACTTGTTTATGGATGACCAGGGATGTTCTTTGGGCCGTTTCAACGATGTGGTGATTGATTTTGAGGTAAGATGTATGGGTTTTGTTCCGATGGGGTTGATCAACTGATTTAGTTGCACCAAATTGAGATTTGGGGGTTAGAGAGAGAAAGACGGGGTGGGAAGACAAGGTGTGAGTTAAATTGTTGTTTCTTGCTTGGTCGTGTGAAATATTCTTGAGAAAGTGACACTCAGGAACTTGGGAAGGCTAGAGAGAGAAAAACAATGAAAGAAAAGGCAAGAGGGGTGTTTTTTGGTGGACATGGTGAGAAGAGAGAGAGAGAGAGAGAGAGAGAGAGAGAGGGGTAATAACAAGGATAGAAAAGGTTAGAGGGGGGCTCTTTTGTGGACGTGGGGGTGGATAGAGAGGGAGAACTAGAGAGAAATGATAAGGAAAAACCATGAAATAACTTGAGACTTGATTCCTTTTCTCTCTTTTTCCTTGTTCTCTTTGAGAGTTTTTTTTTTCCGCTAAATATAAGGCCTAGCTTCCCTCCCCCTCTCCCTCTTCCTTGAATTGAAGTTTGGTTGGTGCTCCTTTCCATAAGCCCTAATTTCACAACAAGGAGTTTTGACTTGATTTTTTCGTTGGAGAGGAAAGAAAAGGTGAGAGGGATGTTGTAGTGTTTAACTTTTACGGACGTGCGGTGGTGTGTGTGTGTGTGTGAGAGAGAGAGAGAGAGAGAGAGAGAGAGAGAGAGAGAGGAGTAAAAAAGAAACAAAGAAAGAATGAACTTATGATTCCTTTTTACTCCTTTAGTTTGTTCCCTTTGAGAGAAAAAGAAATTTTAGTTTAACCATTAACGTGTGCAATTCTCTTAACCACTATGGCCTACCTTCTTTCCCCCACGCCCTCTTCATTGAATTTAAAGTTGAAAAGTATGGTTGGTGCTTTTTTCCAAAAACCCTAATTTCACGACTGTTAACTTTTTTAAGGTAGAGAGCCGGAAATTTCTTAAAGCAAAAGAGAGAAGCCTACCTCACCTACTGAGGACTGGGAGGGTACAGGGGGTACCTAATATACGATTAAATAAAAAAGGAGGGGGATTTATCTCACAAATAGGGCTACACTTAGGGCCGGGGAAGCCTGAACCCAGCCTGGCCTAGCCCAAAAATTTCCCCAAAAGACCCAGGCCTAATGTAGGCCCAACAAGGCCCAAGTTTAAGCCCGGGCTTAAGCTTGAGCTGTGCTCAGGCCAGCATTGGCCTGGACCAAAGCCCAGGACCCGCTACCCAAGGTCTGAGTGAATCTTTATCGTGGCTTTTTTCATAAAATTATTATTTATATATTGAAAAAATAGGTTAATACACAGGTTTTTTAAAAATTGTAAATTTATGTATTGGAATAATGGGTATTAGCCTGGCCTGGGGCCCATAAAATTATCTATGGCTGGGCTACTGCCTTGATGCCTTAGTTTTTCTGGGCCTGAGTCCCGCCAAGAACATAGTAAGCAATGATGTGCGGGCCCAGCCTGGACCTGGCCCATGCACATCCCCACTCACAAAACAAAAGAAACAAGACCGCATCTCTGTGAAATGTTGTAGGAACACCCTATGGCATGAATGAGGGGACAACACCTGTCCTGAAAGCTCATCATGCCTAAACTATTAGGTTTTTGAACTGAAAAGAAATTTATAAACTACCAGCGATACTTCATCATCTCCAGCATGTTCCACAGAGACCACTTCTTCTCTGGTCATTGTCACCCTTAAAGAAATAAAAAAAAAAAATCTAATAAAAGCATTAATGAAATCAAACATTTCCTAAGCAACTATCCAACTAAATATTAATAACTATATATTCAAGGTCACTAAGTAGGAAAACTAGAAAGTTGGCAAAAAAAAAAAAAACTAGGAGAAATTAATGGTTCCACTAAGGCATATGAATAGTTGTTCTCATTGGCTGGCCCTTGAGTCAAACCCAGCCTACTTGGATCACCCATATGCCCAGAAGAACCAACCTTGGTTGGACCAACCTATTCTTGGCTACATCATTCCTGCCCTTTTAAAAGGAACTTGACCTTGAGTTTTGATGGTATTGCTCATACATCTATGATAAGGACAATGTAGTGGCAAAGCCCTCTTCATTCTCGGTTTTGACAATTGCAACAAACCTAACTAACGTACCACATCCATACAATAGCCATGTCTTACCAGAGTGTTACACACATTTCATTTGACCAAACACTCTGGCCACCCTCGATTGATCATAGACTCACTACAAGAGAAGGTGGTTTTAGCGGCAACCTTTTTCCGTCAACTTTTAAGGTTAATGGTACAAGTTATTTTCTGCCGTCAACTTTACAGCTTGTTGACGCAAAATCATAATATATATTAGATGATTTTTTTTGTATTAACTACATTAATTTACCATTAAGCACAAACTTGCATCAAATACCGTTATTTTAACATTTAACATAAACTTGTAGCAAATGCCGTTGATTATAAGGTTGGGTGTTTTTTTTTTCGTCACTTTACCGAAATGAACCCTACTCTTCTTCTTTGTCTCTTAACCAAAATGGGAAGAGTGAAAAATGGAACCCTCCTTTGGTGGCAAGATTCTGGTGAAGTGGAAGATGATCAGTAGAAGCAGCTTGCTCTTGCAACCATTGACGATCTTCTGTGGAGTTCAAGAAACGCAACCAAACAATCTCCAGAAAATTGGTTTTTGTCGAAAGTGTAGAGTCGATCAACCTCAACTTTAATCTCCGTTCGCTTTGCGAATCTTCCTTTGATCCTCAGCTGTGTCTCAGCGTATGATTTTTTGGTTGCGTACCTTATCGTTTTCTCAAACTTCATGCTCTTCCTCTTCTCTCTATACCTCAAAATCCTCGCTTCCATGTCCAAACCAGACAACTGCGACACATGATTCGCTGCAGCAACGGTTGAGCTCGTAAGATCCACTCCACTCTTGATTTTCCTTACGAAGGGATTTGATGTATTGGAAATCGCATTACTACTGTCCGGAACAACTCCTTTGTCTAGAGATAAAGATACCTAAAATTCAAACGAAGAACAAAGGCATAAGGAAGATCAACGAGGAAGATATTTAGGAAAGAGAGTTTAATTTGTAGTGATTTCTTCAGATCTGAAATTACGGTTTGGATAATTGACTGAGTTGTGTAGTTGTAAGAGGGCTTGGATCAATAGAAATCCATTTCGAATTTTTCTGAAGACGGATTCATCAACGGCGGTGGATGGGCTTTAGTCTGAACTAGAATGACAAAAATCTAGTTTAACAAGGTTTTATTTATTTTTTTGAAATAAAATAAAAAACTATATTGGTTATGTTCTTGATTGCTTTTCTAATAATTTGGAGTTCATGATAATCTGCTGCGTGAACTGGATTTTTTCCCTCTTCTTCTAATTTTTCCTGATCGTTCTGTTTTGAGGACGTATTTTTATTTTTATTTCTATTTTTATTTCGTTTTAGTTTTGTCTGAACTGCAATGTCTTAGGGTTTTTTTTAATCAAACTATTTTGGATTCGAATTCTTGAAGCGATCATGTGTTTGGAATTAGGGGCGATGTTTTTTTTTTTGAGATATTCAATTTCTTGATCTCAATTGTTCGCTTCTTCTTGTTATTGATCTGTTATTTTGTTTTGTTTTTTTTTTTTTTTTTTTTGAGTGATTCTATTTCTTGATCATGTATTTGCACGTAGAAAATTCATTTTGGTTTCCTTAATTGTATCAATGTAGCATTTCCCTCTTATCAATTGAGTTTGAACACTTCCATCATTTTTCACTCTTAGTCTTTACATCTTTTGCTTTTGTTAAGTCCTTAGATAACTTGAACAAAGCTTGGTTGGTCAAGTTTGGCTTATAATTCAAGTTAAATATAGAAAGTCAAATGCCTACAAGTATGTTTTATGTTGAAAATGCGATTGTAACTATCAACACCTAAATTTTGACTCAGGTCATTTAATGGAATGAAAGGATGTCAAAGCAGTACTTAGGCATCAAAACCTTAGGTAACCCTGGTTTAGGGAGAGCAAACTGGACTCTAGGAGGTTAGGCATCTCTTAAGAAGTTTTACCTAGATATTTCAATCACAAAAACATCATCCGTATCATACC